>JAJLVS010000042.1:0-46066 GCA_030570415.1 Saturnispora serradocipensis | reverse complement strand
GATCAGACAATAAGATGTCTTCTTTAAGAGTTATGCTCATGCATTAAATGCACTTCAACTCTGACCTACATTATCTGTTATCTAATTAGTATCAATTAGGAAATTGTATCCTTTAGGATTGCTTTACTCATTGTATTAAAGTTTCACTTGTCTAATTCAGATATTCTAGAACCGGAATTACAGTTCATTTTCTAATTTATATTTTGTGTATAAAAGGCCTTTATTTTACCTTTTACTTTATAATTCTTTTATAGTTTATTAATCATTCAGAACATAGTTTAAGAGAGATAATTAATAAGGTTTAATCTAATGATTAATTAAAGTTTCAGATAGAATTTAACTTGGGTTAACATAATTTAATTCATAATTTGACATTCTAGACTATCTGAATTAGACAAAAGATAATGTAACTCAGAGTTGAAGTGCTTTTAATGCATAAGCATAACTCTTAAAGAAGACATTTTATTGTCTGATCAACACTTTGGTAACTGTATGTAATAGTATCAGGTAATTCAATTTGTATTTGTCAAAATAAGTGGTAATCAAGTATTGCTCAGTTATTATTTGAGATATTTAATGTGAAACATAAACAACAACATACATGTTGCTAACGTATGATCACTGATATGCAGTACATACTAAGTTAACCATGTAACACTCATAACACGTTAATGTACATAACAATGGAGAGTTACATGTAAGGTTAATGTATTAATACAATACATGCATATTGCATTAATACTTCTGAGCAACAGTATGCTTGAATCCATTCCGTTGCTATCATGTCTATTGGAGTAATCATAACTAATAGGTATTCCTCCAATAGAATGCAAGCAAATCATAACTTAAACTCTATTTATATAATCAATATTTTACTATAAAAGGAACTACAGTTTCCTCTTTATTTAATTATCTTTATATTATTTAAAATAACTAAGATATAGGTTTTTACAGTATTGGCTTGAAATAACTGATAAGGTTTAATTTGCTAATTAATTAAAGTCTCAGATAAAGTTCAACTTGATTTAGCCTAATTTAATTCATAATTTGACAATACTTACGCTTTTACAGTACAACCACTGTTATTTAAACTCTTCTTGGTTGTCAGTAACAAATTGACTGGGTGGCCAAGCTGGTTAAGGCGTGCGACTGTTAATCGCAAGATCGAGAGTTCAATCCTCTCCCTGGTCGTAAAACATTTAATTTTTTAGGAAATGTTCCTTTTTTTTTGTTCTCCACTTTTCTTTTTTCTTCTCGCCGTTATCGGAGTAAACGTTTCCGATGCCCATCGCCGTTGTGACTTTCTTTTTTTTTTATATCTGATCTGAGATCCGGCACTGGCAATGAGTCACGAGTGTAAAAGGATACGTAACAGGTGTGAATAAGAGAGCCATTAGGTGCAAAGAGAGTAAGGTTGAGAAAAGGGATCGTTTTACCAAGACGGCGAATGACCCCAGTCATCACGCTCCCCGTAATCTCTGTTCATCCATTGGAAGTACATTGCCGTTACCGCACAATAAGGAAAAATTGATGTATTGCCGGTGGGATGCGGCGATCAGGTTGATAGGGTTGAACGAGTCGTTATCACCAACCAATCATTTACGAAGCAAGAAAAGGTATATAAAACGAGGAAGTCATCGCATCAGGACTAATGACAGACTCGTCAAAGAGGTCAAGAACCCGCAAAATAAACAATGGTGCAACCAGAAGAACCAGAATTCCAACAAGCATACAACGAATTGCTTTCCACACTGAACGAATCAACCTTGTTCAAGCAACACCCAGAATATGAAAAGGTGATCCCAGTGGTGTCGATTCCAGAAAGAATCGTCCAATTCAGAGTTACTTGGGAAGACGACAAGGGTGAACTTCAAGTCAACAGAGGTTACAGAGTGCAATTTAACTCTGCACTTGGTCCATACAAGGGTGGTTTGAGACTACACCCAAGTGTCAACCTCTCTATTTTAAAGTTCCTTGGTTACGAACAAATCTTCAAGAACGCTCTTACCGGCTTGCCAATGGGTGGTGGTAAGGGTGGTTCCGACTTCAACCCTAAGGGTAAGAGTGACAGCGAAATCAGAAGATTCTGTACCGCTTTCATGAGACAGTTAGCCAGATACATTGGTCAATTTACTGATGTCCCAGCTGGTGACATTGGTACCGGTGGCCGTGAAATTGGTTACATGTTTGGTGCTTACAAGCAAATGCAAAACCAATGGGAAGGTGTTCTCACTGGTAAGGGTCTCTCCTGGGGTGGTTCTCTTATTAGACCTGAAGCCACCGGTTACGGTGTCATTTACTACGTCGAAAAGATGATCGAAAAGGCTACTCAAGGTAAGGAATCCTTCAAGGGTAAGAGAGTTTCCATCTCTGGTTCCGGTAACGTTGCCCAATACGCTGCTTTGAAGGCTATTGAACTTGGTGCCACTGTCGTCTCGCTTTCAGACTCCACCGGTGCCATCATCTCACAGGAAGGTATCACCTCAGAACAAATTTACGACATCCAAGCTGCCAAGCTCAAGTTCAAGTCCCTCGAAGAAATCATTGCCTCTGCTGAATCCTTCACTACCTCCGCTGTCAAGGTCCAATACTTGCCAGGTGCTAGACCATGGATCCACGTTGGCCAAGTCGACATTGCTTTGCCATGTGCCACTCAAAACGAAGTCTCTGGTGAAGAAGCTTCTGCTTTGATTGCTTCTGGCTGTAAGTACATTGCCGAAGGTTCTAACATGGGTTCCACCCAAGAAGCTATCGACATTTTCGAAGCTGAAAGAAAGAAAACTGCTGACGGTATCTGGTACGCTCCAGGTAAGGCTGCTAACTGTGGTGGTGTTGCCGTCTCCGGTTTGGAAATGGCTCAAAACTCTCACAGAGTTTCTTGGACCAGAGAAGAAGTTGACGCTAAGTTGAAGGATATTATGATCAACTGTTTCAGCAACTGTTACGAAACTGCAACTAAATATACCGCTGAAGCTAACCCAACATTACCTTCCTTGGTTATGGGTGCTAATGTTGCTGGTTTTATTAAGGTTGCCGACGCCATGAAGGACCAAGGTGACTGGTGGTAAATCAAATAGCTTCATCTAATTATAAAAATTGTGTATACCATGTTTATTTTCTCTTGTGTGATTTACATATAAAGAATCCAATGGAGACTTAAAAAAGCTCAAAATTAAAGCAGATACCACCTATTATTCACTTACTATAATTCATTTTTCTATCGACATTCCTGGTTACTGAAAGGTGTTCACGTGACTGCTCTTCGTTCCGGCTCCCCTTTTTGGAAACGACCAAAAAATAAAAAAAAGGTGGAAAAGCCACCAACGATTATAGAGAAGAGAATATTGTTTGAGTTCTTTAGTATAATGTCATCCGCTTCCACTTGGACTTCCTTTTTAAAATCAATTGCTACTTACAATGGTGATCTTTCGTCACTAACGGCGCCACCTTTCATTCTTTCACCTGTTTCACTTGTGGAATACTCGCAATATTGGTCAGAACACACTGATCTGTTGCTAGAACCAAACTTCATCGAAGCTGGCACTACAGAGGGAGATGATCCTATTGAACTGAAGAGAATGATGGCAGTGCTCAAGTGGTTCATTGCTACTTTGAAATCACAGTATTGCTCTCGTAACGACACTGGGGAAAAGAAACCATTAAACCCATTCCTTGGTGAAATATTTGTGGGTAAGTGGCTAGACGAAACGCCTGATCAGAAGCTTGGTGAAACCATTTTCCTTTCCGAACAGGTGTCTCATCACCCTCCTATCACTGCATATGCAGTAGAAAATAAAAAACACAACACCATTTTAGAAGGTTACAATGGTATCAGAGCGTCAATGTCAACAACAGCATTGAATGTCAGACAATTTGGCCATGCGTTAGTTGAGTACAGAAACCTAGACGAGACCTACTTAGTAACCTTACCACCCTTACATATTGAGGGTATCATTGCATTTTCACCATTTATTGAGTTAGAACAAAAGTCAATTATT
Source organism: Saturnispora serradocipensis (assembly GCA_030570415.1). Classification (NCBI taxonomy): domain Eukaryota; kingdom Fungi; phylum Ascomycota; class Pichiomycetes; order Pichiales; family Pichiaceae; genus Saturnispora; species Saturnispora serradocipensis. Next base: position 42,068 of record JAJLVS010000042.1, on the reverse strand, counting down.
CAATCCTCAAATGGTTATTATGCTGTCATTGAATATTCTGGTCGTGGTTACTTCAGTGGTAAGAAGAATTCTTTTAAGGCAAGGGTCTTTAAGAATTACGAAGAGTCAAAAATTAAAGAAAAGGCACTCTATACTATCTCTGGTCAATGGTCTGAAAAATCAACAATTGCAAAGGGTGCCACAACACCATCCTCTTCTAAAAATGAAGTCTTTTATGATGCATCTCTTTCAGAGGCTCAACACTTGACAGTGAAACCAATCGAAGAACAACATGAACTAGAAAGTCGTAGGGCATGGAAGGATGTCGCTGAGGCAATCAAGACTGGTGATTACAATTTGATTCACGAAACGAAATCGCAGTTAGAAAACTCTCAAAGAGAACTACGTAAGAAGGAGGAAGCAGTCAATTCTAAATGGGCTCGTAGATGGTTTGATGAGATAGACTATTCTACTAGTGATGACAATGATATTTTTTCTAAACTAGCGAAAATGGCCCATTTGTCTATCAAAAACGTTCCTTCCGGTACACCTGATGACAGCTCTAAAAATAATGAGATTGAAACTAAAAGCCATTGGAGATTTGTTCCAGAAAACTTTGATGCTGAAACAGAAATTAAAGTGTAAAGAATTTGTTATAAATAAAATTGTGTTAGAATAGGATGAAGAAAAAATATGAAGAAAACTGAAATGATGATCTGCAGGCTATCACGGTGTATTAAAGTTGGATTATTAAAAAATTTGGGAAAGATGTGCCTTGATTTTTTTACTTTATTTTTGCCCAATTTTCTTCTGTTTCCTCTTCTGATCATCTTCAATAACTATTTTGTCACTATTTTGTACTGATTTATGTTTTACATGCACTTTTTGTTTCCCTCATATATTTACTTGTGTTTGATTTATTACTTGTGTTTGGTTTAATTGTAAGCACTTTTTTTCACTTATTTTATATAGGCGTGACTTAACTCTTTGGTAATGATTGGCGTAAAGTGATTTAATGCAGAACAGATATATGACCCTACAAAGTTTGTACCAATTATTTAATTGATAGTTGGTAATTCATATGAGCTACCAGAGGAGCCCCAAGTGGAATCTGCAAAAGCTTCATTCCTAATAGCTTGAATCCAAGGATCCTTTAATAATTCAGCTGCAGTTGATCTAGTAGTTGGATCTGTGTTTAAACATTTGGACAAAAATTTTTGACCCTGCTCACTTAGTTCGTTGATCGATGGAAATTGCGGTAGGTGGCCGGCAGCAATGTGATACATAACAGCAAATTCATTATCCAAGTTCGACCAAGGTCTTCTTCCTGTAGCCATTTCTAAAACACAGCAACCTAATGACCAAATATCCAAAGCACCGAACCTACCATGTGAATCACCTTTGATAGTCTCTGGTGACATATACATCGGTGTACCTGTTAGTGCATGAGGTTTAGCCTCCCTCTCCAGTGACAAAACATTGTTTACTTCATTAGCAATATCTAATTGATTCATACTGCTGTTGCTTGATGTTGCGCTATTTAATATGGCAGGGAGCGAAATGCAATTGCCTCCATCAGGTGTAATACTAGTTGAAAAGTTATGGCTGCTATTCGGATTAATGTTGTTGTTGCTGATACTATTGTTATTACTATTATTATTGTTATTGTTGTTATTATTGTTATTGTTATTGTTCATTGACATGGATGTCCCAGTGGTATTTATCGACGAAGAGCTAGAACTTGCTTCTGTCATCTTTGAATCATGAATTGGTATGACTTTAGCTGAGCCGAAATCAACGAACTTGATAACCCCCATATGATCTAATAGAATATTGTCTGGTTTCACATCACTGTGAATAATACCAAATTGATGTAAATAGGCCAACGCTTCCAACATTTGTAAAGTATACAATTGAATGACTGCTTCATCTTCGATTCTACCATACTCCAATAGCCCGGACAAAGAGCCACCAGAGCACAATTCCATGAAAATATAAACCCTATCACGATGGACCTCAACTCCAAAAAACTGGATGATATTTGGATGTGAAATCATCTCTAAAACGGACATTTCTCCCTTAATGGCAGGAACCACGGTCTTAATACTCTGTCTATCAGCAAATTTGATTTCTTTGACTGCCATTGATCCACCAGTATCCAAGTTCACGGCAGCAAAAACAGAGCCAAAAGTACCACTACCTAAAAGCTTACCCTTTTGCCATTTAATCGAGACACTTGAGAAGGAAGAGGCCAAATATGTAAGTAATTGATTTTCCATGTCAGTGTCATCTAGAACTCTACCAACAGTTTGCTGCTCAACTTGTGTTTCTCTTCTTTGACGATCAATTCTTTCAATCTCACTAATCATATGGGTTTTAAGTGCTCCCAAACTATCTTGGTCGTATTGATACATATCTTGATAAATTGAATTATCTGCTTCCATCATCTTTGTTTTTTGGAATGCGTTGGCTCGAGCGCCCATAATATCGAAATGAGAAATTAATAACGACATACATCCAGCAACTTTATCTTTTAGTCGATAAAACTTTTCAGAATCTAAAGTCAATATATTGAAACCGCTTGTAATATCCATCGCAAACTCCATCGCCGTAACAGACCACCTAAATGTTTTTGGATCAGAGGGTGGGCAATCATCCACAATAAAACTGAGCCATTCAATTGCAATATTTATCAATCTTAAAACGACACCAGCTCTTCTTGTTGACTCTTTAAAGTTTCTCAACGAATCCTTACCCAAATCCCGAGAAAACAAGAAGAGCGTTTGTGTAAGCTCTTGGCAATCTCCCACACCTCGACACTGATTCCTAATTGGTGCTGCCGATTCTAAAGTAAGACATGTGACTTTATAAATGCCTTTACTAACTGCTGCTAATTCTCTACTAATTGAAGAAACCGAACAGCCTTTACTTGTTATGCCTCCAATTGTATCACCTACACATTGCCTGAAATGCTCGAAATTAATATCAATGTCGGTATTTGGCCCACTGTTGATAAGTAAAGTTACTTTACCCCTTTGAAAATTACTTATTGGTAAATGATGAATTGTAGATTGGATAACAGGGCCATCCCACATCAATGCTTTTGGTGGTACCAACACAATGACATAATCTTCTGATTTAGCATGAACATTATTATCTTCATCAACTTCGTGCTCCATAAAATCAAAAAAAGGTGAAACTTCTAAATGTCTCTGTGGTATTTCTGAAAAGTTGACACCTAGATACCTTGCCTTCAAAATTGCTTCTACTTCATTTGGCTTATTGGCCAGACCTTCGGAAACAAAGATATATATACCGTCTTGTGCTAGTTTTGAAGAATGAAACAATGAGTGATTCGTTTCTTTAAGTAAACCAAAGAACTTTTTCACTCTTGATGGGATCAAATTGCAGCTAGCACTGTTTTCGAAGTATTGCTTCAACAAGATTGAAAAACGTAGGAATTTTCTACGCAGTTGACCAAAATTTTCCATACCTGTAGTATACCAGCGAATCAGAAGATTACGATCAAAGCCCATACCAACAGAGGGAGGGCCAAGAACTTGATTATGAGCGTAATAATTTAATCGAGCAACCAGTTTGTTTAAAAGTATTGTAAACTGCGTTGCAACCTCAATACCTGCTCCATCTAGATAAAATCCTGTATTCTGTAAAAAATCCCATTCCTTTTCTAATTCTTCAGACTCCTTGAAAGTTCTAAAAGTTTTTCTTCCTTTTGGTGAGTATAGTAACTTTTTATTTAGCATCATCAAATAGTAATGGATACATTCAAGAAGTGTTCTATCAAAATCAGCATCTTGGTAGTCGGGAAACGAGATCCACTCATCATGAGCACAATATTCTAAAAATGACGTTCGAACCTCAATACCCATTCTGATATACATTTTGAGATCTTCCAATAATTGATCTATCATCATCATAGTCGAATTTCTCAATTTATTTGCAAAGGCCAATCTTGTTTTGATAAGTTCCTTCATTAGTTTGCAAGGAAAACTTGTTAGGACAAATAAGTTGTCCAAATATGAAGGTAACCCTAGTTCTTCAAAATACTGGTGATAGTGTAAATGTGAATTTTTAGCCTTGATAGTCCAATGTGTAAAGGTAGCAAACAACCTCTTTGCAAACAGCGCTTCGATATCTTTTTCCTTTAAAATTCGTTCAACAAAAGACAACTCTTCAGTAAATATAACTTTATTGTCATCATTGTTTGATTTGGTGATGATTTTTGAGTTGTCATTAACATCGCTTATATTATGAGCCCCTGTGCTGAGAATGTCCAAGTTGTCATTACCTACCCATCTTTTTAAAACATTACTCTCTCTTTCAATAGCTTCTGTGACTGATGTCCAGGAATTCAAACCATCAATACGTGATATGAATTCAGGGGTTGCGCATATTGGTTTATCGTTAATCATTTCCTGATGGGTTCTCCATAGATCTTGGCATGCATCGTATTTGTTTAAAATATTATTTACTTTCTTAGAAGCAAAATTTACTTGTTGGTTATATGGTAATATTTTGATATCGTCCGGCATTTCCAGCTTGAACTCCAAAATGTCATTTAAAACTTCATCGACCTTGATCCCTCTGTAAAAAGTGACAAGCTTTCTTTGCTCTTCAAGCGATCTTCCAAACAATTTCGAACGAATTTCGAGCCAAAGATCTTCTCGAAAACTAGACTTTAAGAAGCTTTCTCCATCCTCATTCAGTCTTCTGACTAATCTTGTTTTTTCACCAGTAACAACATCACCCGTAAGAACAGATTGTAACATAGCCTGCCACTCTAATCTTTCCGAAATATTTGCATTATCATCAGTGTTTCGAAGCTGAATATCATCATTCTTATTCAAAAGATCTAGTAGCAAGTTAGTATCAATGGCATATTCCGTTGAAAGTTTAACATCCTCTTTCGATAGGCCAATCTGCAAACTCAAAGTTTTGATTGCTTCAATATCAGAAGTTGGCTGGTCCAAGTCATAACCTTGATCATCTAACAATTCGTTATCAAACTTCGTAGAAGAAGAATCTGTTTGTTCACCTTCATCAACATCAGCATCTACGTCATTATCATCATCCGTTGTATAAGCAACGTTATTATCATAATAATCGTCATTCTTCTTATATCTATTCCTGTAATTTGTGATACTGTTTAAATATGTTTGCTCTTGCTGCTGATACTTTTGTGGAGCATTTGATTTGAAGTTGTTTTCTAAAATCGTGGTGTGGGGCCTTACAGCATTCATTTTATTATGGCTGGAAGCATTTCTCTTTTTGTTGTTTGGAGTAGCAGACAGTTTACCAGCTGAGGGAAGCCTACTTAACTTTGATTGTAGCTGAAACGTTAACTTATTTTCGGGCGAGTCAATGATAGATGGTGAATATGGAGAAACTTCATCATCATCTAAAAGTGTGTCCAAGTGGCTATTTGAAAGTTCGGAGTCTTTTTTGACTGCAGCTGGAGGTGGAAAAAATTCAAAGCCAATGCCACCACCTTGTGGGGATACCAGTGGTGTACCTCTTGGCGAAAGAAGCACTGGCGGTGTCATTGCTATAGAGGATAATGAATTCAATTTCAGCTTACTTTTCCCCTTTAAGGGCTCAGTAATAGATCCTTGACTGGACCTCCTTGAGAGCCTGTCTCTCAAAGAGGTCGAGGATAAGTGCTGGGGCACTGCACTATTGGTATTGGTATTGCCAGTATCTTCACTGGCCTTTGAAGACATTTTTACTCAAAAGAAAGAAGTCGTGAAGAATTGTTCAAAACGCGTTGCACCAGAGTTCATCATCAAATGGCAAACGATTTATTAAATTTGGATGCTTGCCTGGAGCGGCTATATAAGGGAGAGCTCTTATCCGAGCCGGTGATCGAAGCTATGTGCTTCAAACTTAAAGAATTGATCATTGATACTCCAAATATTGTTCAAGTTTCTTCTCCAGTGACATTAGTTGGCGATATCCATGGTCAATTTTATGATTTGATTGAAATATTCAAGATAGGAGGGTATCCACCAGACACCAATTATCTTTTCTTGGGTGATTACGTTGATAGAGGTTATCATTCTGTGGAGACCATCTCTTTATTATTCATTTTAAAACTGAAATATCCTGAAAGAATTAACTTAATAAGAGGAAACCATGAGTCAAGACAAATAACCACTAACTATGGATTTTATACAGAATGCGTTACTAAATATGGAACCGAATCAAAGGTATGGTCAATTTTTACAGATTTATTTGACTATTTGATCCTTGCAGCTGTGATAGATAACACATTGTTTTGTGTTCATGGTGGTTTATCACCGAATGTGCAAACCTTAGATTCCATTGCCGTTATTGATCGATTCAAAGAAATACCTCATGATGGGCCAATGGCAGATTTAATGTGGTCGGACCCTGATATAGAACTATTAAATTTTAGAATATCATCCCGAGGTGCTGGATATCAGTTTGGTATTAATGTTGTAAATAAATTTTTGCAATTGAACAAATTTGAAAGGATATACAGGGCTCACCAACTTTGCAACGAGGGATATCAGGTTTTTTGGAGAGGAAAAGTAAACACAGTGTGGTCGGCACCGAACTATTGTTATAGGTGTGGTAATAAAGCTTCAATTTTGGAAATATATGATGATTCACAAAATGGGTATCACTTCAATGTGTTTGATGCTTCTCCTGACAGTGAAAAGGAAATGATGATAACGGAAACAGAGGGCTACGGTAATGAAACAGGGTTAAGAGGCTCCGATGGATCGTTTTTAGATGCGTCAGAGCCTAAGCTGAATAAAAAAGCCCCATATGTTGAGTATTTCATGTGATAGTGGCATTAATAAACATAGTAAAAAAATAATTGTACTATACAAATAGAACTAAGCATAATATAATTCTAAACTAGCTCCGTTGTTGATTTCGTAGTCTTGTAATGTGATATGGTCTTTGAAAATCATATATCCTTTTTTTAGTATGATTTTATCTGCAGAGACGCCGATTTGTAGCCCCAAAACCTTTTTGAAATCGCCAACAGTATCATCTTCGAGACACTTTACTGCCGTTTTCTTCCCCAATCTGTCATTACAGATGACTTCGATCATTAATTTTCAGTCTTGATAAAGATTGTTCTAACCTGCACAGTAAAAAAAAATTCGATATCTGTCTTTTTTACGTTGTGTTAAAGACTCTTCTCTTGAGTGTCGCAATGTCAAAGTATAAGCACAATAGGCGATCGCTTCAATCATCGTTTGTCATCAATGTAGATGATAATACAGATGATTTGAATTTGGAAGATAGAGATATCTTAATTACTGCACAAACACCAATAAATTCACCCACTCCAAACACATCATCACCAACCATGAATAATTGGACAATGAATCCAAAGAGAGCTTCATTATACAGCTCAAATAATAACTCTAACATTTCTTTAAATGTACCAAAAAATCATCACAGAAGAAAGTCGTCAGCTGCTGCTGAATCATATATCCCACAACAAATGGTACCACCACCACCAATACAAACGCCTCAATCGCCATTTAAGTTTGGTTCTATGAACGTATCTAGCGAGTCTTTGAATGTTCCGACTGCTTCATTCAGAAGAGGTCACAGATACAAACACTCCTCTGTTTCAATGAATTTGTTCCAAGAGGCACCTAAGCCAATTGTTAAGAATGTCCCTCAGACATACAAAGTGCCAACAATGGAAGATATTAAAGCATCTATTACAAATGAACAAAGATTTAAAATAGGAATATCTTGCTGCCAATTACTTGTTCTAATGCTTTGCTATATTTTTGGTACCAGGCTAATATCTGAATCTTTAGTTACTTTATCGCATATATTGTTCTATGATTTCATAAGCAATTTGATTACATTGTTTGTTCAAATCCTTGCAAACTTCCCTATTTGGAAAACTAGCTCTTTGATGTACCCATTTGGCCTTGGTAGAATTGAAGTTTTATGCTCTTATGGGTTAAGCGTTTCACTAATGTTTGTCGGTTTAGATTTGGTGTCCCACCTCATTGAAGAACTGGTTATGGAAGTCATTTCTATCGATGAAGGAGGGGCTCACTCCCATGTTCATTCAAACGGCAGTATAAACGTGAATTTTTTTGTTTACGAGATGACCATTATGACAGTGGTTGCTATTTCGATGTACACATCACACATAGTTAATTTTAATGCAAAAGAACAAGAGATAAGTGTGGTCAAAAGATTGAGCTCAATTACATTAAATTCACCATCTAGAAAGCCACTATCTTTACGCTTGATGAATTCTTTAGGTCTTTCAATCATGGATGATACAGGAAGCAGGAATGTCATGTCATCTTCAACAACTCTATTAACTGTTATTTATTCTGCATACTGTATGATATACCCACTACTAGCAAACGATTTGGTTAATAAAGGATCAACATTTGCTTTATCTATTCTAATCCTTTTGATAGGATGGATTTTAATAAAAAGATATGCATATACATTATTGCTAGGCACACAGCTCAAAGACGTTGAATATGAGATAAAGAAGCACATAACCCAATTGGATTGCTATAGAAGTGGTTATGCTGTAAACAATGTTAAAGTTGCAAGAGTTAATCATTTTGTTTGGGTGATAATTATTGAATTAGATATGTTAGGATCAAGTGACGACGAAGAAGCAAAAATGAGATTCTACGCCTCTAGAGTCGTTAGGGGTGTTATGCAGAGATCTGTTAATAATGAAAAAGTAGAAGAAGCAAAAGATGATAGGGGCAATTTGCTAGATCTGATGTCTGGTGGCGAGGTTGCGGGTGGTTCACAATTTGAGGTCACATTCGATATTGCTCGTCTTTAGCGATCATTAATGAACATTAATTTGATTCACTAAGTACCAATGGGGATGATCAGCTCCACAATCTATGCAATTGTATTCGCAGCTCTCTGGATATGGTTTATAATCATTGCCATCTTTTTCCCGTTCCTGTGCCCTGTCATATTAGCTTTGATTGTATTGACTAGTTTCTTTTCCATGATATTGTATACTGCCTACTTATTGGCTGAAATTCAAACAGTGTACTATGATAATACGTCTAGTGCGTCTTAGCTCTAATTCCTTTGCAATACTATACGGGAAAACTTTTTATAACTTACTTTGTATCTTTAAAGTATATATATTCTTCTTAATCATATAAAAGCGACACACTGGCAGTAGTCAGCTCATACAGAAAGTGTGTATTGTATCACCCTACGTTTGGATCGATACAACATTGTTCACCAAAGTGAAAAGCTCATTTTTCTAACATCTTAAACAGACTTTTATCAAGAATCAAGCAAGAATTGAATCTAAAGTTAGAACGCAATTTATATATCCATGTAAGATTTACTTCCTCACATTTCAAAATTCAAGAACTAACAGTCTATGGAGGGGATATTTGAACAGGGATGCTCAGCCATGGTTACTTTTCGCTTGTCTTGACTACTTTATCAATAGGCAATATAATACCCCTGTTATAGTCAAAGTCTATAAAATCGACAAAAGACATGGAAGATGCGCATGTAATTCGTGCCCCAAACAGCACTTATGATATAATTTCAGAAAATCAAACATTTATCAATGAAATTAGACTGGCAGAGCCTCTACATTCTAAAGCATCACAGAGGTCAATTCATGGATTGATATACTCTATCATAGATTTAATTCAAAGCAACATATTCCCCAATATATTAACGTTAAACATACTTTGTGTCTTTCGTCGAGATAGACCATATTCACTGAGAAAGAACAACTGTGGTTATGTTAAAAACATGAAAGTATTGAGGAGTTGCTATGAATTTACTGAACCTGTTCATTCAAGGTTTATAATTCTTGTCGCCTTCGTGATGTGCCCAATAATGGTGATTCTGGTTTTCTTTGCTATTATTTTGAAAGCCGTTGCTGGAGTTACTGCCCATACAGCACAAATATTTGATCTTAAATTAATTGCTGACAAGCTTCCACTATAAATTGGACGTGCTGAAATTACTTCATAGGATCTTGCAAGGATTCTTGCTTTGCTTCCATAGCTGCTACCCTATCTCTTATTTGAACATAGGCCAAATGAATACGCCCCACAAAGTGATCAGCTAATCTTCTATCATTGTCTAGTTTCGATAAAATAGCACCACATGCTTCGCAAGCTTGTGTTGGAAGATCATCATGCAATTTACTTGGATTTTCGTAATTCTCAACTTCTAGTGACTTCTCCAAAGCCATCAATAAATTCCCTTTGCTTATTAATGCACTAATCTCCTCGCCATATATACCCATTTTGACATCCAGATCGTCGTCATCTTGTTCATTTGAATGAAACCTAGCATTGGCAGCTTTAATCTTAGCATCGCAAGCTTCTAAGCAAGCCTTCAAATGTTTTAAATGCTCTTCTTCAAATTCTTTTCGAGGTTCGCCAGCTTGATACATGATCTTGTACCTCTCTAGGTGTAGTTTGTGACAAACGCCTACATCCTTGGATCCCTCTAACATTTTATACGGACATTGCCATACTAAATATGATTTGCAAACTTTTGGGGAATCTAGAACGGTTGTATCCTCGACAGTTGGTTTAGGTAGTTGGAAAAGACTATTTCCAAGTAAGTTCAACACTACTTCTCTCTGTTTTGATTTCGCAGTAGTCATTATAAGTCTAGCTATTAAAACACGGGAATAAAATGCTACAACTTATTTAATTCATATTATTTCTAGTGCTTAAAATCAAAAAAAAAAAGACTTTCAAAAACAGAATCCACGTTAGTCTTTCTCTACTAGTCAGATAAAGGATAGGTGAACAAAGGATGAAGTTTCAGCTTATTTCGTTCTTACTGTTACTGACAACTGCATTGGCATACTTTTCCCAGCAGCAAGTTGAAATCCTCAATGTTCATTATGCAATTCAGCCGAAATCATCAAACACCGCAAGATCATTTTATGAAATATTAAATGTCAAAAAAGGAGACTCCTTGGACAAGATTGAAAGGTCATTTAGAAAGCTATCACGTAAGTTCCACCCAGATAAATTCATCAGTAAACCATTGAAAGAACGCAAGAAGGCAGAAAGAAAATATGAAACTTTAGGTCTTATAATGAATATTTTGAGAGATGTTGATAAAAGGCATTCATATGACTATTTTTTGAAAAAAGGATTTCCAGTTTATGATTCTGTGAAAAATCAGTATGTTTTCAAACATAAGTCCCAAATCAAAATATGGCCAATGGTTTTATTTATCATTGTTTTTGGTACATTGATTAATTTCTTGGTTGTAAAACTAAACAAAAATGGTAAGTCAAAACAAATTAAACAGATTATCAGAGATGTTAACTGGAAGGCTGATAATATTGACAAGTCTTCACCAAAGGTGATGGAGATCCCTGATGATATCGGATTAGATTCTGGTAAATATTCATTAGATGATAAGTTGATCGACTATCTTAACAAACCATTCATTGTCAAACCAGATAGGACAATATACGTACTTGAAGATAATTTTGCGTTGAATGATGAGAACGATTGGTCCAAGTTAGCAGAGCGAATTGTTCAAGATGGGGAGTTCCAGCTTTTTGGATTTACCAAACATGACTTAAATAGGAGAGAAAGAAGGTTGAATGCTAAAAAGAAGTTAAACGAAGCAACAGATGATGACTCAAAGCTTAAATGGAAAAAAATTGAAGAAATTGATTCAAGCGTTGTTTTTGGAGATTTAATCTGGGCTAAATTATTAGGATTTTGATATACATCTTTACAATTTATATAATAAACTTTTAACGCTTTAAAAGTAAACACGAAATTTATGTTTATTATACTAAAAAGTTATGAATAGTTGCTATTGTATACGCTTTACAAATTCAAGAATTGATATGAAGAAAAGGTTAAAAGTTCTTGCAATTGAATCATCAAGCTTTGACCTTTTGTCTGTTCAACATTTTTCTTTGCTTTCTATCCTTTTGTTTTTGAGCAAGTTTTTGTTGCTGTTCAGGGGTCATGTTAGCCTTTGCTTTCTTTTGCTCTTCAATTTTTTGCTGGTTGAGTTCTTCTCTCTTCAAATCATCCAAAGCCTTCTTTAACTTGGAATATTCACTTTCTCTAGTCTTTTTGATTTTTCTCAACAATTCTGGTCTGAAAGTTGCTCTTTGAACAATCATGTCAGCATAGTCATTAACAACGTAAGAAACTAAATTCTTGATTGATTCAATATCATTGGCGTTTGAAGAAGCCTTGAATTGCAACAGCAACTTCTTCTGGCCTTTCAATTCAGATATTTTGGTTGGCTTTTCAATAGCTTGGTCAGTGATACAAATGTACTTTAGTGTCGATTTATTTGCATGAATCAAATCGTTTAGCTTTCTAGTGTATAAAGTTTCATTCATTTCGGCAACTTCATTCATGAAAACGAACTCAAGAGGTAATTTTGGTGATTCTGTAGTTTTGGTTAATGATAAACAATAAGAGTCTGTACGATAGTTGTTCATTTTTTCCTTTGTAACAACAGCCCAAATAAAATCATCAAATTTTTCACTACTTTCTTGATCAAACTTGATTTCAATTGAAATAAGATCTTGTGGTGGAACAACAGAATCTAAAAAAAATGACATCAAGTACTCCATACCCCATAGCATCACGTTTTGTCTTGGTTTCAATTCAAATTTTGTCAAGAACGATTCAATACGTAATCTACCAGATGCATACAGGGTGTAGTTTTGCGAGTCATCTTGAGCTAACATATCCTTACTGGTGACACCAACCTGATAAAAGTTATCTTGTAAAACTGGTTTCCAAGACTCAGTTATCTTATTGACGACCTTGTTATTAAAAGATGCTCCAATTTTAAATCCAAAAAAATAGGCTAAAATAAGACCAATAGAGAGCAATTCAACATTCCAGTTGGTATTTAAAACTCTTTCCATTACTGTCATGGAGTTCAACTCCTCAGGACTGAAACCAGCAGTAGTCATTATTCCTTATACATAAAAATATGAACAAAGTACTATAATTCCAACGTCCACTTTTTTTCTCTTTTCTCATCAAAAAGATGCTTACATAAGCTCACATCATAAAGGTTTAAAAGGTGGTTAAGCATTTAAGTAGTTTGCGTAACGCTGAAGAAACAAGTCTTCGTAATAAATATATACAAATTTAAATAAGTTAATGAGAGCATAAAAGTATGCTTAAGGTTAGTTTTTACCTGTAATTTCTCCAACATCCAACCTACTGTTTCTAATGTAGTAATGTCTGTTTCTTGGCTTGTACTTTATTGGTCTTCTAATGACATCAACTCTGAGAATATTTGGATGGAACATTGGTATAATCATCTCAACACCAAGACCAGTGATCTTGTTTCTTAGAAGAATGTTTGATGAAATACCCTTCCGCTTAACCATAATGACTTGGCCAGTGATTGGCTTCTGATTCTTGTAAACTATCGTCACAACATCGTCTGCTCTAATTCTTTCCGGATTCTTCAAATCAAGGAGGTGTCTCTTGGCACCGTTTTTATCGAATTTGGTGTATTGTGATTGTTTGATATAATCCATCAATTTTTGACCATCTCTCAACTGTGAAAGAGGCTCAAAAACTTTCATTTTGGTACTGAGAGCTTTGCACGTTGTACTAAATGATCTAAAAAAAGGTTGGAACATCTCGTAGTAACTGATTTGTACAATACTTTATATAACTGGGTTACATTTGGAAGCTTGAAATTTTTTTTAAAGACATTTTGGAGGAAAGAAAAAGTGCTCATGCGTACAAACAAACATATGTTTACTTTACCAATAATTATACAAGTGTAGACCAAGTTCATTCAAGAACAGACCAATCAAAATTTTCGCCAGCATATTCGTCTGAATCTTTGATGGCTTTTTCATCAACGCACCAGACGTGAACAATGTTGTCGTCAGAACAACTTGCGAGACACCATTCAACCTCTTTACTAAAACAAAAGTCGTTGACACCACCGGTATGACCACCATGCATCATCAATAACTCTGGGACACCATCTTCAGCTTCGTCAGGTAGTTGTTCATCACCAATTTTGTTCAAGTCCCACAAAATGACTCTCCTGTCAAGCGACGAAGAACCTAAAACGTTCTCGTGGAATGGGTCCCACTCAATGTTAGTGATGGAGCTTTGATGGCCCATCATAACATGCAAAGACTTTTCCATATTTCTCAAATCATAAAGATAAATATTGGAATCTTCACCACCAAATGCAATCAAGTTTGAGCTAAAATTTGAAAAGGACAAGGAATTGAAACTTGTCTCATTATTCAGAACTTTATTTAAAACAAAATCATCACTTCTAAAATCTCCATACACAAATTTCTTATCTTCACCAACTGATGCCCATGAATGCTTTTGCAGGTTTGACCATTTGATGTCATTTATAGCGTCTTCATGGACCTGAATAGTTTTCAGTGGTTCCCTTGACTTCTGGTAGTCCCAAATGGCAATGTTTTTATCTTCAGCCCCTGTAATCAGTGATGTAAGCTCGTTAGGGTTCCAACTAATACCAAATCCTCCCATTTTATGATAGCTTAATTTAGTATTTTCTTCGTTTTTCAAATCATACACAAAAACCTCACCGTTTGAGTTTATGGTACCAATTATGCCCTCATTATTGATTCTAATTCTGTTGATTTCAGAGTCTTGTTCAAACTTTTTATTGATCTTCAACCTCGTGTTAATGCCTCCTAGTTCTTCTGCATTCAATCTTTTGAATCTCTTTTCGTTTTTGAGATGGTCTCTTGGTAACTGGAAACTGGCTATTTTCATGTACTCCAGCTCACCTTCCGCTTCTGATGTGTGTGTTGATATTGCCAAATTTCTCGTAACACCAGTTTCTGTATCTTTTGTTTTATTGGTGATTAGATTTGGTGGAAGAAATTGAATCGAGAGAGAAGGCCACACCAACGCCGTTTCCGATATATATGTATACATATACCTGCTATTCTTTCTCCATAGCTTATATTCTTCTACGATGGTGCCCTCTTCACTCGGTTCCTGTTCCATTTTATCTGTTTAACTGAGGAAGCCAAGTTCACGAACATGAAAAAAAATAGAAATAAAACAGTATAGTTAAAAGAATATAGTGAAGTATATAAATATATAATGTGTTTAAATAATGTGTTCAAATAAAGCGAAATTAGAACTTGAAAACAGTGTTCTTGTCGTAACCAAGGTCCTTTAATAAACCGGTAACTTCACCTTGGTCAGAAGGAGAAACCTTGTCACCAGAGATGACTTTGTAAAGCGCTGGAGGGCCACAGACGAAGATATGAGAATCTGCACTTGGCTTTGGCAAAGAGGATTCCAATACTTCCTTAGTGATGTAACCTTCAGTGGCCTTGAAATCGATATTCTTACCCTTGGAGTCAACGAAGTATTGAATAGAAAACTGTTCCGCGTGGCCACCAGCGAGAATTTCCAGTTCCTTCTTTAGCAAGATATCGCCAGGGGTCTTGGAACCATACAAAAGGGTAATTTTGGTCTTGTCATCCTTGTTTTTCAAGACTTCACGAATAAGTTGGTACATTGGAGCGATACCGGTACCACCTGCAATAAGAGCAATTTCTTTGAATTGGTTTGGTTCCCATTTCCACTTGAGATTTGGGCCCTTGAAGGACAAAGTGTCATTGACGTTCAAGTTGTGGATGTGGTTAGACATCTTACCACCTTCGTACTTCTTGACCAGGACTTCAAACTGGCCCTTTTCGTTGATGTCAGAGATTGGTGTGTATGGTCTCACAACGTTAGATCCCTTTGGTGTAACAAATTTGGCCAAGACACATGAGGCTGTGGTTAAACCAAGGTTGTTATTGGCTTCTGGTAGCGCAAACGTGAGCAACTTGGTGTCCTCAGACAGCCTCTTAATACCGGCCACTTTGAAGTCAACCCATTGTCCATCTCCCTTCAATGCTGGAGTTGGTGGCACAGAGGCCAATTGCAATGAAAAGTAGTAGTATGCTGCGCCCGCAGCAGCAACAGGAGCGGCCAATTTGATGAATCTGGACATGTTTATAGAAAGAAGAGAGTGGGCTAGAGGGAGGAAAACTTCAACACCTCTGAGAGCCACAATTTTATTCACCTATAAGAATTACGTAAGATGTCAAGATTGGCAGTATTGAAGAACAGATTGGTGCCAAGAGCGCTAGCACGGTACCACAAGGGTCAATTGGGTAAGTTGGTGGTCATTGGAGGATGTGAGGACTACACGGGAGCCCCATTCTTTTCTGCTATTGCTGCGATGACGCTCGGATGCGATCTGGTGCATGTGCTATGCTCCAAGGGCGCTGGCAGTACCATTAAAGGGTACTCGCCAGACCTCATGGTGCATCCATATCTGGTCGAGGAAGGAGACGACCCAGGTAAGCCAGCACTACAAAAGTCGGTTTCCCTTTTGCAGAGAATGGACGTTGCTATTATTGGGCCAGGATTTGGCAGAGATAACGTGATGAAGAATCAAATGATTGATATATTGAAATACCTTTTGAAGGAAACGGAAATACCCGTGGTGCTAGATGCGGACTCACTTTATCATTTATCCACGACGCCAGAACTTATTTCACTGTTGAAGGGAAGTGAAAATAAGAACATTGTGCTGACACCAAACGTTGTAGAGTTCCAACGGCTTGCAGAAGCGGCGAAAGTGTCGTCAGACTTGCAAGAGGTGTCCAAGTTCTTCAATTGCACTGTAATACAAAAGGGGCAAACCGATCTCATCTCCACAAGAGGCGGGGAGGTTCTCAGCGTGAGTGAGAAGGGTTCGCTGAAGAGAGTGGGTGGCCAGGGTGACACCTTAACTGGAATTATTGGCACTTTGCTTTGCTGGGGTATGGGCACTTACAAACGGGGTGACTGGGTGCCGGATTGCGAGGCTGGTGAAGCAGAGAGTGAGCGTGTCGACCAATTGACAGACGAGGAGATTATATCAATAGTGTGCTTTGGTGGCTGTTACTTAACAAGAAAGTCGTGCCATTTGACCTACGAAAAGTACGGACGAGCAATGTTGACAAGCCAGATCCACCATTCTATCCAGGACGCGTGGTCTGAGTTCTATGGTAATAAATACTGAATTGTATAAACGCATTATTTAGCTCAAATATCCTTCTTGAGATGACTGACACCTAAGAACTTGGCTAATTGTAACCAAAGAGACTTGACAACATCCTCGTCGAGTCCCTCAGCACCGATCAGCTTCTCATCGTCTCCTAGTTCTGGGCTCTTGGCCTCTCCGTTCAAATACAATTCCCATCTGGCCTGTTCTTCCACTGTCAGCGGAACCAATTCGTAAAATCTAGACAATTCAACTGTCATGTCGTCATCTAAGCACTGAAACTCTACCACTGTCTTTGGGAAGTCAGTAGGAAGCACCCCGTCAAAGTTTGGCAGTGGCGTCAGCTCGTCTGTTTCCTCTGCAACATGGCTATTGGTGGTACGGATCAAGGACTTATCGTCAAGGATGGTCAATTGCCCCTGAAGCTCCCCGACAAGCTGCACCAAATCTTCATTAGTGGCAAAATCACTCGTGTCTAATCCTGCTTCAGTGCCGCCGATGGCATCCGCTGGTGTTGGGATTGCGTTGATGTCCTTTTGAGCACTTGACATTTGTAAACGCAAGATCTGTTCTGCTGTCGACGCTAGCATCTTTCTTTGCTTTTCAACCGTTTCCTGTAGCGCCTTGACCTGCTCTGCAAGTGATGCAATGGTGAGTTCTGTCATTGCGTTCCAATGGTGCCAATATCTAAAGAGAAAGAGTGTTCGTCTTAGTCGGTCTTAAAATTTACTACTGTCTTTCCCCCACTGTACTGCACTCCTTTATTAGTGTAAAATGAAATTGATTGATCTATCATACCAATTAGCCTACTACAAGGCTTACCACATGCACGGATCCAATGTGGCGATCCATCTGTGGTGCATTCCGGTCATATTACTCACGGCGATCCTACTTTTACCGCATTTGCCAGTCGACATACATTGGATCCTCATTGCTGTCTACAGTACCTATTACATTGTGTTGGATGTGTTTGCGGGACTGATTGCAACACCCTTCTTGGTATCCTTTGGGCTTCTGGCATCCAAACTGGCCACTGTGTCGGTGTCTACGGTGTGGATCATAGGCATCATCCACCTTTTGGCATGGAGTGCACAATTCTACGGTCATTTCCACTTTGAGGGGAAGTCTCCCGCAGTCTTTGACAACCTCGTGCAACCTCTAGTGTTGGCACCTTACTTTGTGCTTTTTGAAGTGCTATTCCTGCTAGGTTATAGAGCAGAACTTGAACAAAGGATGCTCAGACAGGCGAGAATAAAACGTTCTTCGTTATAAAATTTTTTTTATTCAGTGTCAGTGAAATCCAATGACATTCGATGTAAATGGAACCACGGTGGTGGTGTCCGGTGCTTCACAGGGGCTCGGTATGGAGTTTGCAAACCAACTGCACCAACAAGGAGCTAATGTGTTACTGTTGGCACGATCCAGAGAGAAAATGAAGGGTATTGAAAAGATTCACAACGATAACAAGGTGAATGACAGCCAGTGGACTAGATCGTTTGCGATCGATTTATCAGAGCCGGAAAACTATAAGCAGCTCATGGATTGGGTGAAGAAGCACAAAATAGTACCAGACGTGTTGATTTGCTGTGCTGGCTCGTCGAAACCAAAGCTATTTACCGAGTTAACAATAGAGGAGATCGATAATGGTATCGACGTCAATTATAAGGCCACCGTCTATTTGCTCCACTTTTTAGTGCCTTTGATGAAGTTGAACAGGAAGAACAAGCGCCATATTCTCTTGCTCTCATCGGCCGTTGCGTTCTACTCATTTATTGGTTATTCGCAATACTCGCCAATGAAGTCCGCTCTCAGGGCCTTGGGCGACTCGTTGACACACGAGCTGAACCCGTTTGGCATATTTGTGCACACCGTGTTTCCAGGTAATTTTGAATCTGAGGGCTACTTGGAGGAGAACCTCACTAAACCGTCCATAACAATGGATATCGAAGGTGGGTCAAAACCAATTTCCGTTGAAAGGTGTTCACAAATCATCTTGAACGCCATAGGTTTTACCAAGAGTACATGGAGATCCTTTTTGTGGCCCAATGGCCAGCGCTATGTCTTTACTGACTTCTTATCATGGATTCTCTTCACTTTTGGGATGGGGTTTGGTCCAAGGGACTACTTTGGCGTGGAGGTGCTCTTTGGCTTTCTCGGCCTCATCATAGCAAGGTTTGTTGATATGTTTCACGAGTATTTGATCAAACAGTGGTTTAAAAAGAGAGATAAGTGTTTATAAAGTTTTAAAAGGGGGAATTCATTTATGTAGTTGTTCGTTAATCAACGTAACCGTGGATTCGATCAATCCAACAGCGGCACCTGCGATATCAAGTCCGTAAAACCAATTGACAGCTCTAATGACCTCCTCGTTCCAGATGTCCTTGCTGCCTTCCTTCCAATCTCTGATCACGTAGCTCTGCACATTGGATCTTGGTACTACTGGTTCATTCCTGTGTTTGATGATATTATTAGTGGTAACCAACGACTCGTGCAATCTGTTTTCCACTTTGTGAAATCTCTCCTTAGTGAAGTATACTAGGGACAATGTGAATAGCGACCCCGCAACAGCCCCCTGGACAATACCTGCCATACTACGCTATATATCTAATTAAGAATAAAAACAATATATGTTACAACTTTGAGATTTTTTGCACGCTAGAAATTAGTATAGAGATCGAAGGTATAAAAAGACTTTTGAAAAGTGCAAATTCAATAACGCTGTTTCTCCAAGTCCCATCTCTACTACAATAACTACAAACCAAGTTGCCAGATGTAGGTATTTGGGCTTAAAAGTGAAGAAAATACTAGGAGCAAAAAAGGGTTACCCGGCTCTGTGAAAGCATAGGTGAAAAAATTGAACTCAAAACTTTTCAATAGACGGAAAGTGTTGTTAATAGTGAATATAAATTGCATAAACATGCCGTTGGGAAGAAGTTCAAAGGCGTTGAATCACACTATCAAAAACCTAGCAAGTTCTTTAATACAGTATGAACATGTGATAACCACACCAGCCAAGGCAGAGCTCACAGCAGCGTATGTTGAGAATTTGATAAATAAAACCAAGAAACACAGTAAAAGTGAGTTTGAATTGAAACAATGGAAGCATTTGCTTTATGGACAACTGTATAACCCAGAAACTACTATTCCAAAGCTTATTGGTGAGTTTTCAGAAAGATACTCGACCAGAGCACACGGATTTACTAGAGAACTCAAATTAGAGAACAGACCAGGGGATAATGCTCCTCAAGTTATACTAGAGCTTGTTGACAATGGCAGCAGGGAGATGAAGTTGTGGATTACAGCCAAGACGGTAGCCAGACTTCAGTTACAGAATTTAGAATTGGATACGTTAACAAGTAAAAACATGAATGACTTAATTAAGTTCAGAGAAAATGGGTTAGAACAGTTTAATGAAGTGGTTGAAATTTGTAAGAAAGAGTTTTTCAATGACGAAGAAAACTTGAAACTGGAACCAAGAATGAAATCAGATAAGAATGGGTTCAATAAACAATTTTACGATTTTGAAGTTGTTAAAAGGCCACAAAGCAACTAGCCTCAACCAATCATCAAACCAAAGAATTCTTGTAGATAATAAATAATGCAGTTACAAACAAATGGAGTATTTAATTTATTTTTTTCCTTTTATAAATAAATATACACAAATTAAATATCTTTACTAAATGCATTTGACATTAATTGAGTGGACTTGTAATTTAATGCCTTCGTTTTTTCATAAATTTGATAATATAAATCATTTGATCTCTCTTTGTTCAGAGATAAAATGTCGTTTTCTTTGAGAACAAAGGAATCATTTGATTCCACAATAGATCTGATTAATGAAGGGTCAATGTTAACAATATTCGAGTTCAAGTCTTCGATTGATAAATTGGAATAAACTTTCAAAATACTAGTCAAGATAACTTCAACGATATTTGTCATCAATGCGTTGACGTTCAATTTTGAAATGAAGTAGTCAGTCTTGAACAGAATTTTAACGTATTTCAAGGTTGAGTTCAGGTTGCTAAATTTGAAATTTGAGAATAGAATTTGGAAAAGCTGAGTAAATGGATCTTGGTATTCATATGACTCAACATCGATTGCTTTGATTAATTCCCTTAATTTTTTGAAATCCTTTGTGTAAAACATAGCAACAACAACATATCTGAGAACCCATGGAGAAGCTGCTTCAATTGTTGAAAGATAAGATGTTGACAAAAACAAGTCAATCATTTGATTTAATTCGCCGGTTTGGAAATAGACAAATAAGGAGTGTTGAATTAACGAGGTTCTGAATTTTAGTTGATCGATTGGTGTACCATTGAAGTTTCTGTTATCGATAATTTCTCTTAACTTGAAGATTTCATTGTTAGCTTCATTAAATTCGTGGTTGTTGATTTCACACGCAAGTTTACCCCATGTGGCCTTCAACAACAAAGCATGGTCGTTCGAAAGAGATTTGAAGTTGGACAACAAATCACTGGCGACTATGTAATCACCTCTGTTGTACTGCAGCTGACCAAGTTCGTACAACTGGTTGATTTGCGAGTCGTTGATACCGTGCTCCTTCAAAAGCAGTCTGTTAGCGTTCTTATCCTGCTTTAAGTTTTCTTGAATTTCACTTGACTTTAAGATGTCGATCAAGGACTTTGTAGACTCGTTTAGTGCTTCCAACTTCTTGTTGATTTCAGTTTCCCTTTCATTGAGCTCTGCTGGAATTTCCTTGCTGTCTGGATATGCCTTTTGATAGAGATCCTTGATGAACTTGAACATATATGTATCTCTCAATAATTCGTATTGCAACTCATAAACGTCGATCACATCATCATTGATTGTCTCTAAATTTTCCGACAACAAGTACAGCAAGTGTCTATCAAGGAAATCCACAAAGTTGTTTGTTAAATCGTATTCTTGCCCAATAACAATTTCTTCTGTTGTTAGTGTTGTCATAATTTATTTCTGATCTTCTATTGTTATTTTTCCCCCTATTTTTCAGTTTCTAATATAATAATAAGTTCAATGCTGCCAATTAACACTCAAATGACGCTCTGCACTGTCAATAAACTCTATTAATTGTACAGTTTAGATAAATAACTTGCATCTTTAAATGAAAAATTTTCCTATGCAAGGCGATGAAGCCGTGAAAGGAGAAAAATTAAGAAGGGCTTCAAACCCTGATCGACAACACGTGACTCTCACGTGATTTTCAACTGGATTTCGACTGGCTTTTTCAAAATTGCTTCCTACCTCCGTAAAAATATATACATAATTAATTAATAACAGGTAATACATTGGTAAAAGCGATACAGATTCAGACGGATAAGATACTACAATGGAGCAACATCATCTATTGAACAATTCAAGAGCGTCTGTTTCTATTGATATGGGTCAATTGCACCAGGGACACCTGTACGGGACGCAAGAACAGGCGCAACAACACCACCAACAGCAGGCGCATGGATTGCAGCAGGGAGCACACAAGGCACAGGAGCACGGAGCACACGATGAAGCATTTTTGAGGAACTTGAATCTGGTGCCAGTGACGTTGCCAAGTCAACTTTTGAGTGAGGAAGACCAAACACAACTCGAGTTTTTGAAGAGATTGCCATCATACCAGGCAATCATCCAGCCAAACTATCAGAATTTGATGCGAAAGCTTAGTACAAACTCACTGCTACCAAAAAGGTCGACTGCGTCGAAGGGCAAATACGCATTGACTGATTTTCAAATAATGAGAACTTTGGGTACGGGATCGTTTGGTAGGGTGCATTTGGTGAGGTCAGTGCACAACCACAGGTACTATGCCATCAAGGTCTTGAAGAAGCAGCAAGTAATCAAAATGAAGCAAGTAGAACACACCAATGACGAAAGGCGCATGCTTAAATTGGTTGAACATCCCTTTTTGATTAGGATGTGGGGGACATTCCAAGATTCAAAGAATCTGTTCATGATTATGGACTATATCGAGGGTGGTGAGTTGTTCTCCTTGTTGAGAAAATCTCAAAGGTTTCCGAACCCTGTAGCCAAGTTTTATGCCGCTGAAGTTATATTGGCATTGGAATATCTCCACTCTCACAACATCATCTACAGAGACTTAAAGCCTGAAAATATTTTACTTGATAGGAATGGTCATATCAAATTAACTGATTTTGGGTTTGCCAAGGAAGTCGTTACTGTGACCTGGACGCTTTGTGGTACTCCAGACTACATTGCTCCAGAAGTTATTACAACAAAGCCTTACAATAAATCAGTCGATTGGTGGTCTTTAGGTATCTTGATCTTTGAAATGCTTGCGGGCTACACTCCTTTCTATGATCATACACCAATGAAGACCTACGAAAAGATTCTGATTGGTAAGGTTCATTACCCATCTCATTTTCATCCTGATGCTGTTGATTTATTATCTAAATTAATCATTGCAGATTTGACAAGGAGACTTGGTAACTTACAAAATGGTCCTCAAGATATTAGAGATCATCCTTGGTTCAATGAAGTTGTTTGGGAAAAGTTATTATTGAAGGATATTGAAACTCCATATGAACCTCCAATCACCGCCGGCGTTGGTGACTCAAGTTTATTTGATCACTACCCTGAAGAACAATTAGATTATGGTATCATCTGTGATGATCCATACGGAAAATACTTTACTGAGTTTTAATTCAATTTCTTAAACACCATCTTTTTTTTTGGTAGATACCACCACTATGAATATTCTAATCAAAAAAAAAAGTTTTATTACCATTATATCTTCTGCTTCTTTTATTGTTTCTATTGTTGTTCACGTTGGCTTTGAATTTTTGTTCACGATCGTTGTTTATTTATTTATATCTATCTTTAATATTTCCTCATTTTTTAATGGTGATTTTTTTTGATACAATACACATTGCTGAGCGACAATTTAATAAGGCAAAGAGAAGTATAAAGCTATCAACAGATAAAACATTTGCTATAAAAGCTGCAAGCAACAAAAACACAGTAATGTCGTTAAGGAAATCAAATTCATGGACTTTGAAGTTTGATAAAGCATTGTTAGATAGAAGAAAGAACACAACATTGGTTTCACCATCAATAACAGAACACCCAGAAACTCTTATTAAATCATTATCTATTACGTCGAGCGAAAATGTTAGCAAAAGCACGCTAAATGAAACTTTATCAGCATCCACTTCCTCATCGAATAATAGCTCTGGCAGTTCCAAATTCATCAGCCAATTACTTTGTTCACCATTACATTCAGTAGGCGACTTGAAAACCTTATATGAATTGCTAAATGTACTGAATGATGACATCAAAGACAAACTCACCCACACTATTCTGAGTATTCATTTGAAATACTTACAATTTTTAATTGAAAGTATCCAGAGCTATAAAAAGGTTAAAATCTGGAAAAAGTCGTTCAAAATGACAGAGGAATGCAGAATGCTCTTGCAATCATTTAGTCTTATTATTGAGCAGTTTGTGATATTTGAGCGGCGTTTACTGTACAGAAATGGAGCTGATAACTGCAAGTTAGTTAAGAAAAGAGATTTTGAAGAGGAAGCTGTGGATTTCGATTTTGATGAAGACGAACAATTCTACACACCCAAAAGCAACAATTTAACTCTAAGACAATCGGCGGCAGATTTGTATGATAGCGAAGACCCTGACAGGAATACCACCACCATAGAGTTTGAGGCAATTGGAATCTTACAATCAACAAAAGCCAGAGATATACTCAAAGACAACAACCGTTATCACAACATATACGAGCTGCCGTTTCGCAGAGGAAAAGCAGTACCGACGATGGGCACAGTCACAGAAGAAGTGGAGGAGGAGGAGGAAGAAGAAGAAGACTTTATCAACCGAAAAAGCTTTACAGTACGGTGACAGAAATTAAAATAATAATAATAATAGTGTTATAGAACTGACTTATATATACAAGCTTCTCCTTTTCTTTATAGTAAAACCACAAAACTGCAATGAAGCATCGATAGGGAATTCTTTAAAAGCGAGAAAGAAAACGAAATGGTATTATTATATTTATTCAAGGGCAACCTTTGCACCAAGATCTTCCAAAGTCTTCTTGATCTTTTCAGCGTCTTCCTTTGCAACGTTTTCCTTAAGGACCTTTGGAGCACTTTCAACGAACTTCTTAGAGTCAACAAGTGACAAGCCAAGGAGATTCTTGACTTCCTTAATGACCTTAGCCTTTGTCTTGGCGTCGAAAGATTCTAATTTGATGTTAAAGATAGTCTTTTCAGCAGCTGCAGGGGCAGCGTCTGCTTCTTCAGCGGCAGCGGGAGCTGCAGCCGCTGGTGCAGCAGCACCACCGACTGGGAATGCCATATCAGGGATGTCTAATTGAGTCTTCAATGCTTTAATGAGACTGGAGGTCTCAGCAAGGGTCAAAACAGAGATCTTGGAGACAATTTCTTGGATCTTTGGGTCAACTGGAGCTGATTCTGTGGTGGCTGTTGAGTTCAATCTGACCATACATGGGATTGAAGCTGCCTTCTTGGCACTATTAGAAACAGCAGGAAGTCTAACTCCGCTTCTACAAACTCTCAATGCAAACATTATACCTTTCTTCAAAACTTACAAGTGCAGTTTCCTATATGTTGGTGGTGATAAATGTTGAAATTTTCAAAATTTTCAATGGTAAAAAATAGGGTGAAAAAAACAAAAAAAAGTCGCGACTTTTTATGAGAGCCCATTTCGCTGACGATGAGAAAAAAGTGTGAAGCAGTTCTGTGAACTGGTAGTTAATTGTTTGCTTATAGTGATAGGGGGAGCATTGCAGACAGACTAGCTGTATTGAAACGATTAGAATCAGTACTAGGCGTAGACTAAGCGGGCAAGAAAAAAGAGCAAGGATCAAGGGAAAACAGGAAGAGAATCAAAAATGTCATTTCGTTTCTGTGCTGAATGTAACAATATGCTTTATCCAAAGGAGGACAAGGCAGCACACAGGCTTTTGTACCAGTGTAGAAACTGTCCGTATGCGGAGCTTGCGAGCTCGCCAAAAGTGTACAGGCATGAGTTGATTACGAACATCGGTGAGACGGCCGGTGTTGTGGAGGAGATCGGCGAGGATCCAACACTACCAAAGTCAGACAAGACATGCCCCAAGTGCCACGAGAGCGACTGTGTGTTTTTCCAGTCGCAGCAAAGGCGTAAGGACACATCGATGGTGTTGTTTTATGTGTGTTTGGGGTGTAAGAACGTTTTCCGAAGCGACTAGAGCTACTGTACATTAGGCGAAAATAAGCGGCGGGGGGCACAAGGCATCGAACTGCGCAATGATAGGTAAGACAGGCATAGTAAATTATATGTATCGAAAAAAGCTATAGTATATGTAAAACACATTTGGCGTAATACGTTTGTGGTATATTGTCATAAGTAAAAGGGAGCGATGTTGGGGTGGTAGAACTGCAGGGTATTGTCGGTGGGAGGCGTGAGATGGTTGATGCTCGGCAACACAATTGGCGCATGCTGGTAGTGGTGCTGGTGCTGTGTGGAGTCGCCCTTGGGAACAACGTCTCGCAGAGCCTTGAGCATGCCCTCGTACACGGCCTCCCTGGTGTCGTCGCTGACGCACGCGGACGCGTTGAGCGTGGCCAGCAGCTTCAGCACGTCCGTGTATTTTGTCCTGGCGATGGGGTGCTGCTCGTTCGAGATGCGCACGCACGAGTGGTTGTAGCTGCCAAAGTCCTCGCCGTCGTTGGAGCCGCAGCTCGTGCTTGGCGACATGGCGATCGACACCAAGGGCGGCAACACGTTCGAGTCCAGCACCGGCGCCTGGCGCAGCGTGAGCGTAGGCTTTGCCAGCGTCTCCATTGGCAGCGCCGAGCTCTGCGACACCAGCTCGTGGTTGTGCGACCCGTTTATCACTACCAAGCTCCATTTTTGGGCCCGCACGGAGTAATTCGCACGTATCCTGAACGGGCATGTCTTCTTTTCACCGCACCCTTCCTTCGCAACGCGGCCTGTGGCCCTGCTGTGCACACACCCTGGCTTCAGCTGCGACCGGCACTTGAACACGATCTTGGTGTCATCCGAACGTGCAATCACCACATGTATGCCCAGCGGCACCAGCTTCGAGTGCAACCATGGCTTGATGACGGCCTTGCTGTCAAACGTCTGGCCGTTGAGTTCTTCTAGCTTCGTAACAAGACTGTACATTCTTGTGTTGTGTGTATATTTGTCTCTGTACACCCAAGATAACCTCTCCGATATACATCTGTGCCTACTGTCTCGATAGACACATATACATATATATATACTAGGTGATTGTCTGGCACGGAGAAAGGATGCCCCGCCTCGGACCCCTGATGGCGGAGTCCGTCGGCAGATCGAGGCACCCCGAGCCAAAAAGAAAGAATCTGGCTTCGCCCTCCGAAGCTCGCTACACCCCGGAAGAATTTCAGTGGGGTTGGTGTTGAGCGCTGTGAACAACGGCAGTGTATGGTTATTAATGCAGCAGGGTCTAGGTTGCAAAAAAGCGTAGTCAGCTGGCATAGCTGTGCTGGCTGTAGTGGGGGGAGCACGTTTGAGGCCTCACATCGTGGCGCATGGCAGTGGTAATGGAACCGCCCAGTGAGGGCGCTCGTGCATTCCTCCGATCGCTTACTAACTGTTGACATTCTCTGTGTCGACACAAGAACTGTGGAACTTGTTGGCTAGGCCGCGTTAGTTAGAATGTGAGGTTGGTGCTACCCCAGAAAGAGGCAATGCTGAGAGGGCACAGTTAATAATAGTCGCATATGACATTCTCACAGTAGGAGTATTTTTAGTGCGCAGAATGATGAGCCTTTGCAATAGAGCAGAATCCCTGGTGTGGTAGAGCGCAGCTGTGAGGGCACAGACTGCGACAGCGTAGAGTAGGGGAAAGAGTGTAAAGGGTGCGGTGCGTTGCCTCTGCAGGCTCGTGGGCGCCCCAGCGCAGCCAGAAGTGGGTGCGTGGCCACACGATAGCAGCTGTACGCCAACATACTATCGCAAAAGCCAATGTTGACGTCTGCGATGCGATGCCATGCCCGGACTTGCATGGTATTACTAATGAAGGTGTCCGTGCCGTTACGAAACGCGTTATTTGCTCATTTATTTTTAATCCTTTAGCAGTATCGCCAGCTGGGTTGCACAATTACTGTAGCATTGTCAAAACCGTAGCTGTGTGACAAA
The DNA here is from genome assembly GCA_030570415.1 of Saturnispora serradocipensis. Lineage (NCBI taxonomy): Eukaryota > Fungi > Ascomycota > Pichiomycetes > Pichiales > Pichiaceae > Saturnispora > Saturnispora serradocipensis. The sequence continues at coordinate 13,865 of JAJLVS010000042.1, read as the reverse complement.
TTTATAAATCCCGAGTGGGCCTAGAAACTCACCTTCTGCTTTTTCTCTTAGGTGCCCTGGCGTTCTTGGCCTTACGCTTGTCCTTGAGCTCACGCGAGCGTTGGATGTCGCCGCTGCTCTTCAGCTCACTGCGTGCACCACCCTTGCCAATGTAGCCCTTGACATGCAATCCTCTCTCATTGGCGCTCTTGACCTTGCTCATTTGCTTGTGGTAGTCGTCACGGCCTCTCACTGGCATCTTAGGTGCCTTGTCACCCTTGTACATGATACGACCGCCTCTTCTTGAACCGTTCAAGTTGGAATCAAACCGCTTGTTGTTGTCCTTCTCAACAGCACCCACTTTGATGGCTCCAACGTTGTGCTTCTGCCTCCACTGGTCATACTTACCGCTTCTGAACGAAGCTGGGATTCTTTGCCCACTTTCACTGATAATGTACTTTCTGTCATCTTGGTTCTTCATGTACTTACCCTTCTTTTTGTCCCAAACAACCTTCGCTGTTTGCTTATGGATCTGAACTTTATCATCATCTGCGTCGATATCGAACGCGGCATCGCTGGCCGCACTGATGAAGTTACCACCACCGTTGCCAATGTCAAGTTGCTTGTCTTGAATAAACGATTTTGGCGCATAATGTGGCATGAAAAAGTTCGGATCCTTGTAGCTCCTCTTCTTTTCCTTGAGTAATTCGTCTCCGTCTTCGAACTCCTGCAATAACTCCTCTGTGTTGACGCTAAATCCAACTTCATTTTGCGCATTTTCCGAGTCTTTCAACATTTCATCTTCTAACGTATGTGAAAGGCCTAGCATTCTTTCCTTTTCTAAAAGCGCTCTTCTCTCTCTCTGCTTCTCCTGTACTGGTGCAATCTGTCTCCTTCTCTTATTCATTAGGTCAATTAGTGAATCATCCCTCTTACCAAACTCAAAAACTGTTTCCTTATTATTCCTGTTTTGCAACTTAGCCAAAAAGTTATCCTTTTCTTCTTCCAAGTTCTTACCGAATAAAAGATGCTGATCTTCCCATCCAACATTGATCAACTCTTTAGCTCTTTTAACGGATTCAGTGGCCGCTGCTTGTCTAGTTCTCGTAAACAATCTTTCGGCTTTTTCACACACTCCTCTGAGAAGTTTTATATCGTAGTTTGTTTTCAAAATTGACTCGTAAAGTTCTTCCATATCTTCTACCTCAATTCTAGGAATTGACCCTAACACTAATCTTTTCGAATATAGAATTTTTGGTTCAACAAATCCTTCTTCACTACCTTCATGTTCTTTCATCCATTTCATTTTGAACAATTCTGCCTTCTTCTCGTGCATTTTCGTTAGCAGGATTTTTCTACCAAGGAAAATTTCTAAATCTAAAAGATAGGGTAATTCGTTTTCTGTCAGAATTGAATAAGCCCAACCTTTGTTACCAGCTCTCGCAGTTCTACCAACTCTATGAATAAAAATCTTGGATGATGAAGGAATGGTATAATTGATAACATTTGCTAAAACTGGGATATCGATACCTCTAGCAGCAACATCTGTGACAACCAAAATTGAACAGATACCTGATCTAAATAAAAGTAGCTGTCTCTTTCTTGCGTGCTGGTCTAATGAACCATAGATGTATGCTACTGGATATCCCGCAGTTTTTAATATATTGGTGATATATTCAACATGATGACGGGTTGGTACAAAAACAATTGTGGAGTTAACATTTGGCAATTCTGTTGCTCTCGCTTGTCTTAATTTTGTCCTTGGTCTCCTTTCCTTGCCATACTCATTATCACTATCACCATCATCATCGTACTTCTCATTAATTGTGTCTAATTGGAATTTTGTTGCCAAAGGCATTTTGATGATTGCTTGAAGAATTGCTAATAAATTGGCCTCTCTTTCATTTTTTTTACAAGAAAAGAATGATAGTTCTAATTCGTCACTAATCTTACTTTCAGCATCTAATCTAACCAAAACTGGGTTGAATAAACCAGCCTTGGCAAAATCGACTAAATTTCTTGGTAATGTAGCTGAAAAAAGTAATGATTGTCTTTTTTCTGGTAAGGAGGCCAATAATTCATTCAATTGCTCACTGAAACCCATCTCAAATAATCGATCAGCTTCATCGTACACAATATATTCGACGGTCTTCAAATCTAAAATCATTTCGACTTTCAAATGCATAAATCTACCTGGGGTTGCGACAATGACATCTGGGTTATTTACCATTGCCCCAAACTGGTCTTCCATCGAGTCACCACCAATTAAAAGTAGGGATCTTAATCCTGTACCTTTACTAAATTCTTGAAATTGCTTATGAGTCTGTAACGCCAATTCTCTAGATGGTGATAACACAATTGCTCTGATACCGATCTTAGCACTGTGAGTTTTTAGCTGTTCAATAAGTGGTAGCAAAAATGCTGCAGTTTTACCAGAACCTGTTCTTGCCATACCAACCACATCACGACCTTGTAAAATTAATGGAATCGTTTTTCTTTGAATAGGAGTTGGTTGTTTGTAACCCTTTTTATTAACATTTGAAACAATGATTTTGTTAAACCCAAATGCTGCAAAATTACCCTTGGCCTTTAATTTACCTTGTGCTTGAGCTTGCTGCTGTTCCTGATTGATAAAGTATAGATCTTCGTCATGTGCTTTCTGTCCATCTTCATCAACTTCTAATAGCGGGAAAGAGTGATTATTGTTTTTTCTAGTAGTCTTCTTATCTTTCTTCACCTTGGATTTATTTCCTTGTTCCTCTTTTCCTTCATCGTCTGATAATATCTCATCTTGAATTTGGTCTTGAATCTCGTTCTCAGACTCCTCTTCTGATGAAACTTCATTGTTTACCAGAACATTTCCAATGTCAAAATCTTCTTCGTCACTAGACATATCTTTTGCTTACAATAACTATAAAACAACTAACAAAAAGGAAATATCAATAAGGAAAAAGTACGTTATAACGTATGAATATTTCATATGTAAAAAAAATTTTTTTTTTTTTGAAATTCCAGGCTGTGCAGATTTGGATAAAAATGCTCATGACTTTTATACACACATAAACCAGTAGAGCAATAAGGGAAGATAAAAACACACTTCAGCATATAAATAAACAAATAATCAATTATTTTCATTAATCTCATATTAATTTTTTTATTTTATGTATTGTTACCTATTTAACCCTAAACTTTATTTTTTTCTTTATCATTTGTCTATTTGAAGAAAGTACTTCTACTTTAATAGACATTGTAAGAATATGTATACATAGATTTCACTCTAAATTTTCAACCAAATTATTACACGTCACAAGATCTCTATTTTATATTTGAATTCTGCTCTTTCATTTCATTTTAACATACTCTTTCAAATCAACTGTTTATCTGCGGTACGGATGGAACCCACCACTGCGTTCACGATCACCACCTCTTCTGTTACCACCGCCTCTGCGTGGTCTTCTTCTACCACCATCTCTGCCATTATCTCTTCTTCTTTCATTACCAAAAGATGAAGTTTCCTTCTCTCTAAGTCTTTTTGGGCCTGATGGTAATGATGGAGTGCTTGAACCACTTCCTTGATTCATATTGGAACTGCCTGATAAGTAATTGTTGGAATTTGATGGTGGGGATTGATATTCTTGTGGATTTGGAACATCGTCTTCTTCATATTGATTTTGACTGTTACCCATAGATGAATGTTGTGGTTGCATTTGTTGTTGTAACTGTGGTTGTTGCTGTTGCTGTTGCATACCCATCATCATTGGATTCATCATCATAGAGTTTGCCTGGTCGGGATTCATTTGCATTTGCTGCATTTGCTGCATCCACATTTGCTGCATCTGTTGCATTTGTGCCATGTATTGATTCATATCACCACCACCCATCATCATGTTATTATTCATTGAGTTGTCTTGCATCTTTTTAACATTATGTTGGGCTCTAGGTTCAGCCTTTTTGACCTCCATTCTTTTTCCGTGGAACATAACGTATTTTTCTCTGGTACATCTTTCCACGGCATCTGCAGAATCGTAGGTAACAAACCCGTAACCTCTAGACTTACCTGTATCCTTGTTGATCATCAACTGAGAATCGATGATGTTACCAAATTGTTGGAAGTATTCTCTGAAATCATGTGTTGTAACATCTGAAGCAACACCACCAACAAAAACTTTACCAATCTTTTCTTGTTCGTCCTTTGGAATAGCTCTCTTTGGATCAATTAATTTACCATCGAGAATGTGTTTTTCACTTAGAACTTTATCAACACTATCTCCAGCAGCAAATGTCAAGAAAGCAAAACCTCTTGATTTTCCGGTGGCACCATCTCTCATAACATTCACTTCAAGAACCTCACCATAACTATTGAAGTATTCTTTTAGTCTGTTTTCATCAGTCTCCCAGTTTAATCCACCAATAAACATTTTACCAACGTCCTTTCCTTCCAAATTGGCTCTGATGGAGTCTTGAAATTTACCATCTGCATCTGCTTCATTGTCCTGCTGCATCTGCTGTTGCATTTGTTGCATCTGCTGCTGAAACATTTGCTGCATCTGTTGCATTGGATTGTTGGTGCCAGCGGCACCTGCGCCATTATTTGTTGCTGGGAATCCAGGCATGGCAGGGACACTTGGCATTGTGGACATCATTGATGCTTGCTGTTGTAATACTTGCACTGGTGCTTCGCTATTATCATTTTTGTTTTGGCCCTGGTTTAGAGTTTGTGACAATTGAGCAAATGCCATTGAGTAATCAGTGGAAACTGCTTGAGCTTGTTGCTGTGGTTGTTCAACGTGACCTTCGCTTGTATTCAATTCCAATATCGGCTCTGTGTTACTCCCCGTTTCAGCTGGAGGTGGAGGAGGTGGTGGTGGAGGAGAAAGTGCTTTCTCCTTGTTTTCGTGTTGTTCTTGTTGTTTTTCTTGTTGCTGTGGTTCTTGCACAGCGGGAGTTTCGTCCGCGTAGACATCATCAAACAAGGCCTCGTCGTCGTCAAAATTAGAAGACATATTGCTGTTTAAAGGGCACACAAGATCAAACTGTAACGCTAAATTAGAATAAGTTATATGTTGTAAACTGCAACGTCGATATTTGGCTTTTTTTCTCATACAAGAAAAAATTTTCTGGATTCACTGTTTTTCAGTAAAAGTTTTGAAAGCTGATAATAGAGAAAAGATGAAGGATTACTTGATAGTACTGGCTCAGAGTCATCCAAATTTTAGACTAGCAGAACTAGAATCTCTTGCAAATTTGAATAACATCAAAATCAATTTGAAAAGTCACGATGACACGCATCCTTTCATGATTGTTCAACTTGAAAATGATCAGCAGGCCATTAATCTCATTGATAGGTCTGTTCTTGCTAAGGGTATTTACGAATTATGGGGAAATGGTAAAACTTTTGAGGATATGCATGAATCTGTCAATGAAAATTTGATCGAATTAAGGAAACCGTACATGCAAAGTACTTTCAAATTTGAAATAACACCATTCCAAGGTGGTAAGAAAAGTAGGAACGAACAAATCAAGATCATTGAACAATTCAGATATTTGGAATTTAAAGGACCCATTAGAATGAAGGATCCGGAACAAATTTTTGCCATCTTTGAAAGGTATTCTCTTGGTGAAGATCTTTATCCTTTGTCGGATCCAGATGAGTGCTATTTTGCGAGGATGGTGCACCTAAGTGCCAGATCTCGAAGTATTATTGAAGAATATGAAATTAAAAAAAGGCCGTATTATGGTACAACCTCGTTTGATCCAGAATTAGCACTGGTAACGTGTAATATAGCGCAAGTTTCACCTTTCAAAGTGGCATATGATCCGTTTGTTGGTACAGGGTCCTTTTTATCTTGTGCAGCGGCTTTCGGTGCTTTGACAATGGGGAGTGACATTGATTTTAGAACACTAAAGGGCAAAGGTCCAAATCAAAGACATTTTGATAACTTCAAGCACTATGGTACATTGAATAAATACATTGATTCATTTTGCATGGATTTTACAAACAATGCATTAAGGAAAGATTTCATAATTGACACCATTGTTTGTGATCCACCATATGGAGTGAGGGAGGGTTTAAAAGTATGTGGTGTTAACAATCCTGAAAAGTACCAAGGACGTGAAAAGGTTGTGATCAATGGTGAATTGGCATTTTTAAGAAAGGATTACATTCAACCAAAAAAATCGTATTCCCTTGATTTACTATTAGACGATTTATTACAGTTCAGTGCGGACAGGCTACCTGTAAATGGTAGATTGGCATTTTGGATGCCAGTTGCCAATGACGAAGATATACCTACACTAATTCCGCAACATGAAAATTTAGAATTGCTCTACGAATTGGTTCAGGACTTCAACAAATGGTCCAGAAGATTACTAGTTTTTGTTAAAAGAGATGAATCTTACAAGGGTAAGACGTTGACCTCTAGTGAGCGGGTTGGATCTAATAATTTCAGAGCTAGGTATTTTAATTCCTTTTCGAAAAGTTCAAGAGATCAGCCGGAGTACTAACTTTATAGAAAATTTGTTCGTGCATCTCTGTTTGTTTAATTATTTTTATTTTGTAAAAACTTTATAATATTAAGGGTAGCTATTCAACACATAGTAAGAAGTTTTAAATGTTTTTGATATTTAAAAGATTATTTAAAAAATGAAAACACATTTATTCGTCGTCTTCGTTTTCCAAAGTTTGAGCAGCAATACGGTCCAAATCTCTTTGACCGTTTTCGGAGATCTTTCTACCACCGTTTTCGGAAAGTTCAAGAACACCAATCTTTTCCAAAGATTGGACAACTCTTCTGTTAACGGAACCAGAAGCATCAGTATGTCTACCTGGCTTTGGACCTCTGTTCTTGGCACCACCGTAAACCTTGTTCAACTTACCGATACCAACGTGCTTTCTCAAGTAAATGTGTCTAGCAACAGAAGCAGCTCTCTTGTAGAACCAACCTTCAGCATCTTGTGGTGGTAATTCGTTACCGGCGGAAGTCTTGACCAATTCAACGTAAGATGGAACTTCCAACTTACCTTGTCTTTGCAAGAATTGAGCGTAAGCGTTAATGAATTCTTGAGCTGGGACGTCTCTGTTTGAATAATGTTAGTATTTATTTCCTTGTTATAGATTTCATTTTCACAAAACTTGGGGGAGTGTATTACATGAGATTGTTTAATGACCATTCGAAAAGAAATTTCGAAACTATATCCTTTTGTTTTCTCAACGTTGTACTGTCATAACTCCATTTTACATGACTTGCAGTTCAAACTTATCATTTCTCTTTCCATAGCAGACTTTTGGTTATTGGTCAATGGTGTTTCATACTACATTCTATTCCCCTTTAATGTCAGTCGTTTGTGCGATTTCCCTATTTCACAATTACAAATACTCTTTCTCTTCTTTCAACGTATCATAGTGCATCTACTAATCAAGTATTCCATGATAATGACTCCCATTTGCTGTTTCTAAAGCTACATACCTAACGGTGTAACCTGCCATTCTTGAAGCTTATAGTTTTTGAAGGTATCTTAACTCAATAAAATTTTTCAGATTTCAACTTTTCCACATTTCGCGCAGAAGCCAATCGCCAAAAATTTGGACTGAAGAAAAAAATCTCGACTGCTAGCGAATACGGTAGGTCACCTGAACACCGCACGTAAAAATAAAACACTTTTTTTAAGCAGTCACAGAATAAAGTGGGTCACGTGCCGCTTCACTAAAAGATTTCTGAATATGCAAAAACTAAAATATAATATCTTAATTACGTAAGGTGAAATCGCACCTAAACACTCTTGACTGGCAAGCTGATACGAAGATAGAATTAACTTAATTACCAATGAAGTAATGACAAGTGTACGAACATATTAATTTAATAAAACTATATAAAATACACCTAAAAGAGAATTAAAAAAGAAGTTTAGCAAAGGCTTAGACCTTGAAACCTCTAGAGTTTCTCTTACCTCTGGCTCTTTCGAACTTTCTACCCTTGGATTGGATTCTTGGGGCCTTGTTCTTGTGAGGACCGAAACCAAAATGTCTGACGGCTTCTCTGTGGGATCTTGGACCTCTCAAGATCAAAGTGTTCTTACCAGTTGGAGCTCTCAAAGCTAATTCATCGAGAGTGATGGCTTCACCACCGTTCTTCAAGATGGTAGCCTTAGCACCCTTGGTGAACTTCAAAGCAGCAACGGTAGCCTTTGGGAATTCGTTCAATCTAACATCATCGGTGATGGTACCAACAACAACAACAATCTTGTTAGCAGAAGCTTCTGGCTTTAAAGCTCTAGCGATTCTGGAAACAGAAACTGGTGGTCTGTTGATCTTAGACAAGAACAAAGACTTGAGGATAACCTTGTTGAAAGAAGCTTCGGTTCTACCTGTTGTAACATCGAATGTTAGTAAATCAATACTCGCCAAAGAAGAGGTGCGTACCAAAGTATGGTACCCCCTCTTCCTTTCAATTCTGCTCTATATCGCACATCAAAGCACTTGCAGAATCAGCAGCCTCTTTCCAACGCACATTTTCATTTTAGTGTGATTCAGTACCAACCCATCTTTACCCATTACCTTGTTATTATGTCCAATAACTAAATGGGTTTAAAAAAGCTGTGTTGAATCTCATTAAATTGATAGACGCTGGAAAAACAAGCCGCTTGTCTAGTTAAACTGTTCTGTTTAAGGTGAATCCAAGGAAACACCATTTCATACGTGTGGAACTTCATCTGGACTATAAGAAGCAAGAATTGAAAAAAATTTCTATGGATACATACGAGCCAAGTAGGAGTACAAAGTAACCAAGGACTTTAAGTAGACGTTTTCAGACTTTGGTGCTCTTCTGTTAGAAGACTTCTTGTGTGGCTTAACGTGGTGATCTCTACCCATTGTGTACTGTTGGACTAAAAGTTAGTTGAGAAGAAAGAGCAGTGAAAGAGCTGAAAAATTTTTTGAAATTTCCTCTTGAGCTCGCCAGTGAGTGGTAAAAAATTTCAAAAAAATTTTTGGAGGGTTTGATAACCTTTAAGGGTTTGTGGTTACATTGAAGTCACGTGATGTTCACGTGATCTGTTTTCTAATTTTATATTTTTGAATTGTTAGTATTTTCAATAAAGGAATCGGATTGATTTATAACTTATTCAAAGCAAAATGTCCTCAGATAGACTTAAAACAGGTGAAACGAATCCAAGGGGGATTCCTAAGGCAAAGTTTATTGAAAACATTGATGATTACCTCAACAGGAAGACGTGCACAGAGGCCGATGTGAATAACTTTCTGTCAGAGCTGCAAGTTCGAATGGAACAGTACAAGTTTATGCAAGAGAGCAAACAGAGCTCACTGGAAAGCTTGAAACAAAAGATCCCAGATATTGAAAATACACTACAAACGTGTCTTTTTTTGAAGAAGAAAGCTCAAAAGATCCAAGATGGAGATGACGAAGATGAAAACATTGAAGTGGATTACCAGCTAAATGACACGATATACGCTACTGCCACCATTGAAGCAGAATCTGTACAAAAAGTTGCGCTTTGGTTGGGCGCTGGTATCATGCTCGAGTACCCAGTGGACGAGGCAATTGTCATGTTGCAGGAAAGATTAGAAAAGACATTAGAGAATAAGAAAATCACTATTGAGGATTTGGACTACTTAAGAGCTAATATAACCACAATGGAGGTCAACACTGCAAGAGTGTACAACTGGGATGTGCAACGCAGAAAGGAATCAAAAGACCTAGAAACAAAGAAGTAAAATTGTCTATCTCACGGTATGTATAATCCATTTAATTTATGTATAAATCCCATTACAAAAGCTTATAGAAGAAGAAAAGCATCATCATCGGAACGTGTCCAAAAATTGCTGACCCAATGTTCTAGGTGGCAACGCTGGGTCGACTTCTTCTTCTGTGCCGTGTTCATCGTCAGAAGCAAAGCTGTCCATTGTCATAGCAGGTATCCTTTGATATGTACTCATGGACTCCACTATACAAAGCTTTTGCAAGATTGTGTCCACAAACCCTAGTGTAGAATCCGTCACTGGTAAAATGTTATTGAAATACAAAAAGCCAATGACATAGCCAATTGAGCAAACCAATGGCGTTACAATTAGCCCCTCATTAAAGAACAGTAGCCCTGATAGCAAGTATAATCCAAACTTGTCATTGATCATCAAACTTACGGTCTCTCCGAACGGTCGAATATTTGTCACGTTATTAAAACATAGCTCGATTTGATACGTCACTGGCGTCGTAACATTGTGCGCATAAAGTAGACCAAACACTATCCCAAAAGGACCTGACGGAATAAACAAGTCCCAGTTTAGCACACGGTATGCTGTGAAAGAAACCACTGTTATTCCGATCAAATTGTATATGTACAGCAAAACTAAGCACTTTGCCAATTTAAGACTTCCAAAAAGCCTTTCAAGGCCTTTCAGCTTAGTTGTCAATAGTACCATACTTATTAATACTTCGGATTGATTTTGGAATTGCAATTGCAATATCAGTAATCTCCAATATTGGTTCCATTCAGAGATAAAGGGATCCCATGCAAATAGAAAAAAAGGCTTCCAATCCATCAACGAAACCATCAATGGAATTGCCACTGTTAATGTCGCCACAGTAGAAGATACCCCAAGGTTCTTGAACCCTTTCGGTAAAATTGTTGACATGTTTAGAGAGAAATCAATAATACCTTGGATAAATATATTTTTCTCAAACGCAATCAATTAAAAAAGTAAATTCATTATCTATGAATCAATTTAAATTGGGACCAGAGGGGGCCGCCTTGACTGCTGGACACTCCCATATTGGTCCTCCCAACCCTCCTTCTGAACTTGATTTTCTTTTAAATGATATTTTACATCCCAGTGATGAAATCAGCTTGGAAAAGATTGTCTCCTATCTAGTATATTATTATCCTAAACTAAAGAATAAAAATAACGTTGAGCTTTTGACAAGAGCTCTCCTAAACTCACCTTTTTTTGCCAATGCAACTGCCAACTTTAACAACTTGTACAAAATTGTGGAGGGGTTTAGGCATTTAATGGCTATCAAATTTCAAGTAAGCATACCAACATTACCGTTCGTTGATTTCTATTCGGCTATCTACGATGGAGCTAGGAAAACAGTAGAAGTGGATCCCCAGGCAATTTGGAAAATCATTCCATTGGCTACAGGCTGCTTGTCATCACAAAAGGCAAGAAATGAGTTTGACTACTATCCTAATAAATCACATTCTATATCTACTATCGACGCATATTTCAAATCTACTCTACATAATGCATTTGTCACACTATTCAAATCTAATCCATCATACGATTTACAGGCATTAGCTGTCACATGTTTAGCAACTGTGTATGACATTATGGACAATGAATGCTACGCCGATTATGTCATGATAAACCCACAATTACCAGAATTTACTATTTTACTACTACTCGACAGTCACGATGGACTGAAGAACGGAGAAGCAATTCTTTGTGATGATAACTTGAGAAATACTATGCAAGAAAAACCTTTATTGAGACAATTGAACAAAGTTGCATTCATGTTTAATAAACTTATCTCCGAATCTTCTATTGATTCTGGTATGAAGTCAATGACCCAATGTTTAGATAGCATGCTCAAATATAGTGACATCATTGCCTATAATGAGTCGAAATTAAAAGCTTTGATACATAACGATAAATGGAATCTTGTTAAATATAATTACTTTGCATTTATTATTATCTTTGATGGAATAACAACTAGACTTATTCAATCATTCACTAAGCCAAACTTAAAAACAATAGAGATTTCGTGCTCAATTTTTAAGACACTTTTTAATTTGTCTTTCATTTTAGAGCAAATCGGTACAGGAGGGTTTGATTCTTATAATTTTGTCTATCACGCAAACGTCGATGCATTAGTTCAATCAAATGAAGTACCAATAGCATCAGATCTTATCTGGAAATTTTTAAGACTGAAAAAACGTGAAGGCAGTTTACTTTTTCTTTTGCAACTGATTGAATCTCTCATGACCATACTAGAGCCAGCATTCATTAAACAGGTAATCTTTTCATTTGTTAACAATTTACTACAATCGGTTGACTCTTCTGATACAATCATTGAAGCTTCTCACTCTATAATGCTGAAATACTTGAATTTGGTTGATCAAACCAGCATTCCAGCGTCTAATGAGGATCTAATGGCTTATGTGACTCTTACTTTGAATCAATTTCCATCAAAAATACGCTATGCAGATTGTTGTGACATTATATTGCAGGCTTCACGCTTCATGTGTTTTGTTGATTTAGAGTCCTTATTAGATATACTACAAGGAAAAGCGTTTATAGCTGATTTGAGTCCGTTACCTGAGCGGTTTGTTTATATCAACGGTGAACAGCAGACGTTAAAAGAAAAGTATTCAACCTTTAAGGCATCTATGATTGGATTGTTAATAAATATTTTACAGCACATACCTAACAATGAACTTTTTTTGAGATTAAAGTCAATAAAAGTGCTTATCAACAGCTGTTTAGGTAAGCAAGATATTAAAAACCTTTACGATCATTTGTGGGATCAAATTCTTTTATGTAACAAATTTGACTCACAAAAAGGAGCTATATTGCTAGATTGGTGGTATGATGAAATCAATAGTGCCCAAATTTCGAAACTTTGAAAACAACTTGAAAGGTGTTCATCTATAAAAATGATTTCTCAATCACACGCCTTTGATTTATGGACTTATTCGTTAGCTATAACACATTTATTATTGAATAAATATCGTTGCAACTTTGTATGAGTGTTCTTCCAGGCATGCTTTTATTGAACAAAGGAGCTGGCGGACCATTACATACTGATTATATAACTTTAATTATAAAAGAATATAAAAGACTAAGTCAAATCATAACTTATAAACTAGATATCTCTTCACAAAACTACTAAAATTTAGCTCAATTTACTTCTTCCATCGGTATATTTGATTACAGTGACGAGTATATCTTTCAAAAAATGATGCAACACATCTGACAATAATTCTATGCTCAACAAACCCAAGTGTGCAAAGTATGAAACTAGTTGCTAAACTTTTATTGTGAAAGTCTCAGAATTTTTAGTTTCTGCTTTTCAATCGATAAAGAAAGCTTGCTCAGTTTGAAAATTAATACAATTTTTTGTGTGTAACTTTATAACATGCTGATGAAATCTTTGTACATCATAATACTGACTGAGCATAATACATGCAGAGTAACAATCAAATGTTAAAGATTTCGCAAATATGCATTACTCATGTAATAAGCTGAGCATTAATACATGAATATCATTATACGACATGAATCATATGATATTTGTCATACAAACATATTCAGAGTTGATAAAGATAATTACCAAATACGGGGCAGTTCTAATGATCTTATGAATTTTATTCTAAAAGTCTTCACACCTACCATAATTATTGGAAAGTCGGGCATAAATGGATGTTTTCCAGTAAAAGCGAGCATAGAATGATAAATCCAGAGTTTATTACTCAAACCGTTAATTAAAAATTAAATATAAATTTATTATATCATTAATTATAGCGGCTATTTATACTAATTTGGACTTGATGGATTAATGAGTCAACATAGAAAGAGATCTAATGTTTACTCTAAATATGTTTGTATGATAAATATCATATGACTCATGTCGTATAATGACATTCATGTATTAATGCTCAGCTTATTACATGACTAATGCATATTTACGAAATCTTTAACATCTTATTGTTACTCTGCATGTATTATGCTCAGTTAATATTATGATGTACATCTTAAACTATGTTCTGAATGATTAAAAAACTATAAAAGAATTATAAAGTAAAAGGTAAAATAAAGGCCTTTTATACACAAAATATAAATTAGAATATAAACTGTAATTCCGGTTCTAGAA
>JAJLVS010000041.1:0-60832 GCA_030570415.1 Saturnispora serradocipensis | reverse complement strand
CCTACTGTAACTACCCCTCGCACCTACTGTAACTACCCCTCGCACCTACTGTAACTACCCCTCGCACCTACTGTAACTACCCCTCGCACCTACTGTAACTACCCCTCGCACCTACTGTAACTACCCCTCGCACCTACTGTAACTACCCCTCGCACCTACTGTAACTACCCCTCGCACCTACTGTAACTACCCCTCGCACCTACTGTAACTACCCCTCGCACCTACTGTAACTACCCCTCGCACCTACTGTAACTACCCCTCGCACCTACTGTAACTACCCCTCGCACCTAACTACCCCTCGCACCTACTGTAACTACCCCTCGCACCTACTGTAACTACCCCTCGCACCTACTGTAACTACCCCTCGCACCTAACTGAAGAACCTGGAGAGGTATCTGATTTAAACGCAAAACAATTAGGTTACATTATGAACAGTATCTAGCTTTAGCATTTAGCTATGCTTATTTTATCTTGCGTCACAAGTGGTTTCTGATTCATGTTAGGATTGACTAGGTACTACAATTTATTCTTGTGCTTTTTTACCGTGTTACTGTCTATTAATAATATACTCTTTATTACATTAAAGCTTATAGCAGTAAAACAAAATTTTCTATTATATCGAAACCGTAGTAGTTTCATTACTAAGAACTTGTAAATTCATTAAGTATATAAGTATTTATGTTTCTGCAAAAAAAAGGAAAATCAGTTAGCCCACCTATTAGATTGAGTAACTTTTATCTTTTGAATTGTATATAAATATAAAATTGATATCAGTGATTTATAGTCTAAAACTACAATCTAGTTCACTATCCAATCTACTTCACTTTGTGTCTAAAGTTCTTCTTGGCATTGAGCATCTAAAGGCTTTCTTGCAATGTATAAATACATCGGAGTAAAAAGCTTTTTCTTACCACCTTCAACAAGATAGACCGCAGCATCTTCCAAAGCTTCTGTAACTTTTACTGAACCCTTTGGAGCTACGCCAACCTTTTCCATTGTGCCAACAGCTACGGTAGTAATCTTTCTACCTAGTTTAGAAGTCCTGAAAAACGTCCAGAAATCACTCAAAGATTGAACGTACTTCCAGTCTCCAGACAATGGATACCACCAAGGAATGATGTCTTCGTTGTCTGCTAAATCTTTAGCGTACTCAATTTGAAAACCAACTTTTTTTAAGGCATCCTCGGCAACCTCTCTTTTGTACATCTTGGGGACACCGCCACCAACTTCAATACCGTAAGCTATTTTTCTGTGCTCTTTGTCATTCTCGTTGTACTCGTCAGTCATAACCCATTCATATACACCAAAAACACCACCTGGCTTTAAAACCTTGTAAATTTCAGAATAAACACCTTCCAAAACAGGCGCGTGGACAGTAGCTTCAATAGCATAGACTGCATCAAACGTTTCTGGTTCAAAGTCCATTTGCATGAAGTCACCCTTCACCAATCTCAATTGCTTGTCTAAGCCAAACTTCTTTGCATATGCGTTACCTCTTTCAACTTGATAGTCATTGTTGTTCAGACCAGTGATATCAGCATTAGTAAATCTAGTAATTTCTCTGGCTGGACCGCCAACACCACAGCCAACGTCCAAAACCTTCATACCATCGGTAATACCCATTTTATGGGCTAAGTAGTGTTCGTGTCTAGCGACAGCTTGTCTAAATGGTTCTCTTGGGTAGAATCTACAAAAATGGAACGAAGCGCCCCAACCATACTCGTAAAAATCAGTGACCAGGTTGTAATAATGCTTTGTCAAGGCAGAGTAGTCATCTAAACGTGACTGTTCAGTTTTTTCGTCGGTTTTCCCATCCCAATGTTTGAAGTAACCATCAATAGCAACTTTTGCCGCCTTTTTGTCCTTGGCTGCTAGAGCTGAAAGACCGCTTGTTTGTGCACTTTTGCAGTGCATTGCCTTTGCAAATTGCTCGTCTTTTTCAAATTGCTTTGGGGCTAACTTAATATTTGTTGACATGTTGAAATGTTGTATACGTTACCTGGAAAAGTACTATAATATTATAAATAAAATACTCTGCTAGTTATCGTATGAGTATAATTTTTCAGAGTTAAACTTAGAGTCTAATATCACAAAAAATATACTGGGAAGAAGGTATTAACTAAAATCAACTTTAGCGTTTGGTAATAGAAGCGAACCCGCTCCATTTATTAAGCTTCATTTTAGTCAATGCCCTAAACGCGGGGAACGAAAATGTATTTTTATTTTATTCTCAGAGTTATACGATCGTATAACCATTATACGATCGTATACAGCATTTAATAAGCTAAGCCAGTCTATAGCGGAAATATAGGTCTAAATATTAACGCCAATAACATGAAATGAGTGAAGTATTCATTTATAAAAGCTATGGGGTTATTTAGGAAGTAAAGCGGAAATACATAGCAATAATCCTTGGCTATTTCTTAATGTTATGATAGTAATATCTCAAAGTTCCAAGTTCCCCTTTAGCTTTAAGAATTTAAGGTTTGAGTAAATTTCATCTCCAGTACATGGGGCAAATGTGGAGTCGAATAAAAAAAGGGGTCTTTCTGCATCGAAAATTTATGTAATAGCAGCGAATTGTAACAATCACTGCAATATGACTGTGAAATTATTATCTATTGATATCGATTCTGATTCTGATTATAATCTTACAACTAAAGCACAACCATATTCAGGTTTCAACAGTGCTACAAATGAAAACATTAGGGACCTTGCTAGAAAACTTACTAAAAATTATTCGCAAGACGAGGTGGCTACCAGCGATTATGAACCTGGCGGATTAATGAGAATCATGACTAGTATGTCACAAGTTCCTGGTGTCGACCCTATTAATGCTGTTGATCCTAGATTAGACCCAAGTAGTGACCATTTCGAATCCAAGTTTTGGGTTAAAAACACTAGAAAGCTCATTGAGGGCGATGTTGATTTTTTTAAGCCAACATCTTTGGGATTTGCATATAAGAATCTAGTTGCTAAAGGTGTTTCATCTGATTCAGATTATCAAGCTACTGTTGATAACTATCTGTTCAAAAAAGCTAGAGATCTTTTTTTGGATACTTTTGAAAATAATGATAAAAGTAGAACTTTCGAGATTTTGAAATCGATGGATGGCCTTATTAAACCATCTACGTTGACTGTTGTGTTAGGTAGACCTGGTGCCGGCTGTTCAACTTTTTTGAAAACAGTTGCTGCACAAACTTACGGGTTTGAAATTTCCAAAGATTCTTTTTGCAGCTATGACGGTTTGACGCCTGAGGACATCAACAGACACTTTAGAGGTGAAGTTGTGTTCTCCGCTGAACTAGATAGTCATTTTCCACATTTGACAGTTGGTCAAACCCTAGAATTCGTGGCCGGTTTAAGAACTCCTCAGAATAGAATCCCTGGTGTTACAAGAAAGGAATACGCTAAGCATATGGCTGCCGTCTACATGGCTACATATGGTCTGTCCCATACTTATAATACTAAAGTTGGTAACGATTATATTCGAGGCATATCTGGTGGTGAAAGAAAGAGGGTCTCAATTGCCGAAGTGTCTCTTTGTGGTGCTAACATCCAATGCTGGGACAATGCTACCAGAGGTTTGGATTCAGCAACTGCTTTGGAATTTGTTAGAGCCTTAAAAACTTCTGCCGAAATTTTGGATGTTACCCCTCTCATTGCAATTTATCAATGTTCTCAAGATGCTTATGATCTTTTTGACAATGTCGTCCTTCTTTACGAAGGTCATCAAATTTATTTTGGTTCTGCACGTAAAGCCAAAAAGTTTTTTGAAGATATGGGATATAAATGTCCAGAGCGTCAAACTACTGCTGATTTTTTAACTTCAATTACGGCTCCTGCTGAAAGGGTTCCTAAAGTTGGCTGGGAGGATAAGGTACCAAAAACAGCACATGAATTTGAGGCTTACTGGAAAAATTCGAGAGAGTACGCAGAGTTAATAGCTAGTGTTGATAATTATGTGTCTGAGTGTGCAGAAAAGAATACCAAAAAACTATTTAATGATGCCCATGTTGCCAAACAATCTAATTTCACTCGTCCTTCGTCTTCTTTTCGTGTTTCATATTGGATGCAAATCAAAGCAGTTGCTCAGAGAAATATTTGGAGAATAAAAGGTGATCCGTCAATCATGCTCGTTACGGTTATTTCAAATGTCATTATGGGTCTCCTTATTTCTTCTTTATTTTACAATTTATCATCGACCACTGCTGAATTCTATCACCGTTCAGCGGCTATGTTTTTTGCTGTGTTATACAACGCATTCTCTTCAATGTTGGAGATAATGTCGTTGTTTGAATCTAGACCAATCGTTGAAAAACATAAGCGTTTTGCATTATATCATCCTTCTGCAGACGCTTTTGCTTCTATCATTACTGAACTGCCTTCCAAAATTTTCACTTGTCTTGGCTTCAATCTAATATATTACTTCATGGTCAATTTCAGACGTGAACCCGGAAATTTCTTTTTCTTTTTATTGATGAACTTTTGTGCAACCTTAGTCATGTCTAATATTTTCCGTTCCATTGGTTCATGTTTTCATTCGCTAGAAGAAGCAATGCCTTCAGCATCTATTTTTTTGATGGCTTTGATTGTTTACACAGGTTTTGCGCTTCCAACACCATCAATGCATGGCTGGTCTCGTTGGATCAATTACATCAACCCTGTTGCCTACGTTTTTGAGTCAATTATGACAAATGAATTCGATGGCCGCGAGTTTAAATGTTCAGCTTTTGTTCCAAACTATCCGGGTGTTCCTCTATCGAACAAAGTTTGTAGTGTGGTCTCCTCAGTTTTTGGTCAAGAGTATGTTAGTGGCACTGATTATATTTACGAGTCTTATCGTTACAAGAATACCCATAAATGGAGAAATTTTGGAATTGTTATTGGATTTATTCTTTTTTTTCTTGGTGTCTATCTCACTTTGGTTGAGATTAATAAGGGTGCTATGCAAAAAGGTGAAATTATTGTGTTCCAACAATCCACTTTGAGGAAGATGAAAAAACAAAAGAAATTGGCTGGTGATGATATCGAACATGCGCCTAATTACAAGGAAAAGGCTGTTGGAGTTTATGATCACAACAATGAGGATACTGATAATGGTGATTTAGGTGCGCTTGTTGGTGGTGAAGATATTTTCCATTGGAAAGATGTTTGTTATGAAGTTCAAATTAAGGATGAGACAAGAAGAATTTTAAATCATGTGGATGGCTGGGTGAAGCCTGGTACATTAACGGCTCTCATGGGTGCCTCTGGTGCCGGTAAAACAACACTTTTGGATGTTTTAGCTAATAGAGTTACTACTGGTGTGGTAACTGGTTCCATGTTTGTCAATGGTCGTTTGAGAGACCAATCTTTTCAAAGATCGACAGGCTATGTCCAACAACAAGATTTGCACTTGCAGTCTTCAACCGTTAGGGAAGCATTACGTTTTTCTGCTCATTTGAGACAATCAAGAGAAATTCCTGTTGAGGAAAAGGATGCATACGTTGAAAATATTATTAAAATTTTAGGCATGGAAGCATATGCGGATGCTATTGTTGGTGTTTCAGGTGAGGGTTTAAATGTTGAACAAAGAAAGAGGTTAACAATTGGTGTTGAACTTGCCGCCAAACCAAAATTGTTGTTATTTTTAGATGAACCTACATCCGGATTAGATTCTCAAACAGCATGGTCTGTTTGCCAACTAATGCGCAAACTTGCTGATGGTGGTCAAGCTATCCTGTGTACAATACATCAACCATCTGCTCTATTATTAAAAGAGTTTGATCGCTTATTGTTTCTTGCTAAAGGTGGTAAAACTGTTTACTTTGGTGACTTGGGAGAAGGCTGTAATACGCTAATCAAATATTTTGAATCACATGGCGCTCCTAAATGTCCACCACAAGCTAATCCAGCTGAATGGATGCTAGAAGTCATTGGTGCTGCTCCTGGTTCTCATGCAAATCAAGATTACTACGAGGTTTGGATGGCATCCGACGAAAGACGAGCAATTAAAGATGAATTACAAATAATGGAAGCTGAACTTGTTAAGAAACCTCTTGATCAGTCAGCTGACGCTAAGAGAGAATACGCATCAACTATAATGACTCAATATTTTGAGATCACAAAGCGTGTTTACCAACAGTATTACCGAACTCCAACTTACATTTGGAATAAAGCAATGCTTACAATTTGTTCTTCCCTTTTTAATGGTTTTTCCTTTTACAATGCAGGTACATCACTTCAAGGTCTACAAAATCAAATGTTGAGTATTTTTATGCTCTGTATCATGCTGCTCAATTTAGTTGAACAAATGTTACCTATGTACATTCTTCAACGTTCGATATTTGAAGTTCGTGAAAGACCCTCCAAAACGTTTTCGTGGTTCCCATTCATTTCTGCTCAGCTGACAGCAGAATTACCATGGAATTTGCTTTGTGGTACCATCTCGTACTTTTGCTGGTATTATCCTGTGGGTTTATATAACAACGCATCTGAGACTAATACCATTCAAGAACGAGGTGCTTTAAGTTGGCTGCTTATGGTTGCCTTCTTCAATTATGCATCAACTCTTGGATTAATGTGTATTTCTGGGGTTGAGGAAGAACAAAATGGGGCTAATATTTCAAGCTTGTTATTCACCATGAGCTTGAATTTTTGTGGTGTGTTATATTATCCTACAGGCTTCTGGTCTTTTATGTACAGGGTGAGTCCTTTTACTTATTGGATTTCAGGTATGCTAAGTGCCGGTGTTGGTAATGCCACTCTCATGTGTGCTCCAAAAGAATTTGTCCACTTTCCACCACCTGCTGGTCAATCATGCGCTTCCTTTCTCGCTGATTATATTGGAAATTATGGAGGTTATCTTGGACCAGATACTAACTCAAAAATGTGCTCGTTTTGTACTGGTTCCAATACAAATGCTTTTCTTGAAGGGATTCATATCAGTTATGACAACCGCTGGAGAGATTGGGGTATTTTCATTTGCTATATAGGTATAAACGTATTGTTGTCGTACTTTTTTTACTGGTTGGCGAGAGTTCCTAAAAAGGATAATAAGGTCAAGGATTTTTCTACTTTAAAATCAACTGAAGTAGTTCCGGTATTCAACCAGGTTTAGATTGCTTAATATTCACTATGTAATACAAATTATAATATTCCATAATTTAAATTGAAGAAAGTTATAAATACTTGTAATCATGAAATAACATGAAATAACTGCAATTATTTCTAGTTCACTTTGAAACGGTTGTATGCTTCACAATTAAATGTTTTATGTTTTATCATCTTTAAATGATATTAAAATTTTGCAATGATCTTCAATATTTTAAACTTCTGCGTATCAATCATCAAAAGTAGGCTGCTTTGATTGACCAATCCATAGTATAAAAAGTAAACTAAGAAAAATTTTAAGAGCGTTGGAACAACCATTACCTTGGTTGTTTTAATTGATCTAAAAAAAATAAAATAAAAAGAAAACAGTAGTTCCTTTTATAGTAAAACATTGATAAATAAATAAAGTGTAAATCAGGGTTTGCTTGTAGTCTATTGGAGGGTGACACATTAGTTATAATTACTCCAATAGACATAATAGCAACGTAACGGATTGAAATTCTTGAACTATGTTCTGAATGATTAAAAAACTATAAAAGAATCCCAAAGTAAAAGGTAAAATAAAGGCCTTTTATACTTAAAATATAAATTAGAATATGAACCGCAGTCTCGGTTCTAGATTATCTGAATTAGTCAAGTAAAACTTTAATACAATGAGTAAAACAATCCTAAAGGATACAATATCATAATTGATACTAATTAAATAAAAGATAATGTAAGTCAAAGTTGAAGTGCATTTAATGCCTAAGCATAACTCTTAAAAAAGGTATCTTATTTTCTGATCAATACTTTAGGTAACTGTATGTAATCGAATCATGTAATCCAATTTGTATTGGCTTGAGATAACTGTTAAGGTTCAATCTTCTGATTTGTAAAATTCTCAGATAAGGTTCAGCTTGATTTAACCTAATTTAAATCATAATTTGTCAAGAATCATACTGTTGCTCAGAAGTATTAATGCAATAAGCATAAATTGAATTACTACACTCGACCTTACATGTAACTCTCTAATGTTATGTACACTAACGTGTTAAAAGAGTTACATGGTTAACTTAGTATATGCTGCATATTAGTGATCATACGCTAGCAACATGTATGTGTAGTTTATACTTCGATATTGAATATCTTGACTGATAGCTTAGCAATACTTGATTACCACTTATTTAAGCGAGTTAATATTATATTGTACATAGATTTCATCATGCATCTCATAACATTACGATATTGCCCAATTTAAGATAAATAAATCTACGCTTTCACTTGATATGGGTTAGCTTTATTAACTTGTGCACAGTTGTTAACATTGTGTATTTATCTTACTAACGGTCAATAAATTTTCCTTCAAAAACCTTTCAAAGATGGCACTTTTAAAGATTGAAAAAGTTCAATACGGTAAAACTTATTTGTTTTACTGTTTTTATAGTGGTATAGCTTTGTTTCTCAAAAACAATTTAATTGAATTTCTTTTTAATAAATAATTACACTGTTGCTAGCAAAATTCAACTTCCAGGTGAAACAAATCAAAACTAGGTTGTACAACCTCAATTCTTTTCACCGATGATTATTGAAAACTCTTCTAAAGAAACAATGTTTTTTTGTTTTTATCGAATGTGAACAAGAAATGACATGAGATGTTTAATAAATGTAGGGAATATATAGCCAAGGACATTCCTTTTCATATGTCAACCAATCATCACCATACTTTGCTTTGCATTTGGCAACATCTCTATGATTTCTATGAGTTAACACAATAAAGAAAAAAATTGGGTAAAACCAAGGGAAGATTGAAGTGTAACCGCAAATTAGTGCCCATGTACAAGACTGTACCCAGTCCGCAGTGTAGTGTATTTTTCTAGCATACCTAACCCAGCCGTCGATCAACAAGGTGGAGCCATTTTTACACTTAATATATTTTGGATTTTCCAAAACCTGATAAGGTAAGAATGGAAACGATTTTCGGATATTGGTGTCACCGGACATCATCTTTCTAAATGAGTTTTTTTGGCCATTTGCAGTATCAAAAACGTAATATGAAGCAAAAAGTAGCAGAACGCATATCAGAAAATGTTTGGATGATGATTGGTACTCTTTTGGATCGCGATAATATAAATACAGCACAGTTTGAGAATATGAGTACGGCACGCCAGCAATAGTCCAGAAAAGCATCATAAAGCCAAATTTTTCGTAAGCCATATCCCATGTTGGAACAATCAATTCTTCACCTTTAGAACAAGCGTTGGCATACAGATAGTAACAAAATGTGAGAAAAATTGCCTCCTTAGAAACATAACCATAGACCTCATACTGCTTCAATACCAAAGCCATTCCTAAAAATAACATCGTAAACCATGGCAATCTAACTTCAAAAAACATTTTCAAGTCAATAATGCCAATTCTTGGATTCAGAGAGGCACCCATAAAAAAATCATATATGTGGTTTCCTGACATCCTATGATAGTCTTTTGATATGAACAATGCGTGCAAATAAAGACAAATTGAAAAAAAGAATCCATAAAAAATTGCACAGCTCATAATTTCTGCAAAGT
This sequence comes from Saturnispora serradocipensis, assembly GCA_030570415.1. Taxonomy (NCBI): domain Eukaryota; kingdom Fungi; phylum Ascomycota; class Pichiomycetes; order Pichiales; family Pichiaceae; genus Saturnispora; species Saturnispora serradocipensis. Next base: position 51,191 of record JAJLVS010000041.1, on the reverse strand, counting down.
GGTCCAGGATATAGTATAACCTAAAGATGCCGGTAAAATGTAGGACTAAAAGAACGACGATGTTGGTGTACAGCGAGCTGTACGCATTACAGAAATATGGCAACTGTAAATCGTTCAAATGTTTCAATGGCTGGCCTTTTGTCCAAACACCCGGTAGTGTAACATATAAAACTGCCTGGATTATAACAAAGGACGTGAAGATTACAAATGATACTTTGGAAGGAAATGCGTAGTCCCAAAAAAAGCCATTCATTTTTGAAAGAAATTGTATCCAAGTTTCATTTTCCGTTGGCCATGCTGGAGATGAACCATAGAATTGCTGTGAAATCCACATATAATACATAAGTAGAGGGAACCCAATCATCATACCAATGGCACCAGCCGGCCCTCCAAATTCATACTCCGTTGCAGACCCATACACTTTGGATCTTTGACTGCATTTTGCTTCACCTTTAAAATTCATTTTATCGATGATGGAGTCCTTGAGAAAAGAACTGAAAGGGACGTTAGCATTACTTTAACCATACTGGACAACCTTTATGTATTTCTTCTCGTATATCTCTCGTTTATGTCGTTCCCCTCCCCACAACTTAAAATATTTTAATTCCGCGTTTTTTCCCTTTTCTTTTCTCCCGCTATGGAAGGCACCGAAGCTTACATGGCGTCAGTAACTTATTAATATTGACCTTTTTGATCTGCCTACCCCGGATCGATGGCTTCATACTTGAAGTTTCAGAAGCTGAAGTTCAAATTTCAGAGTTGGTAAAAAAGGAGGATTTTTTAAATCAAATAACTCACTCATGTGAATTTCATTATATTACCGCACTTCATTTGATATTCCTATAGGCAAGGGAAGTCAAAAACAGGGGCTGATAGGTTTGACTTCTTGCCGTACGAGAAATCTAATAATACACACAAAGTAGTTTCCGATCACTTCGTGCTTTTGAAGATCCGGCGTGAACATGGTGCCATTGCACCGGGTTGATTTGCGTTGTTGTCATAGGTCAGCAAACGTAACAGATATAAAATTACATTTAAAGTTTCCAATTATGATAAGCTTCACGTGGTGTTCGCTCTTGAGCTTTGTTCCCAAAAAAGGATATTAACGCAGCTTCCAACTCACGACAACAGAATTGTAATGCTTTTTTACCATCGTCAATATCAGAGAGGCCTATCTTTGGTATACTACAAATGCATAGTGTTGCTCGGAAGCAGCAAAACAGTGGGCGATACTTGATTACCACTTATTTTAACAGTTACTCGATGTGTTATATCATGTACTTATTTAATTTCAGTTCAAATTTTACAATTTTGTTTTGTAAAATTTTTAAAATACAGATTTTAATGTAGGAATTTGTGTAAATCCTAAGCAGTAATGGAATTAGTATATAGTTGCTTATTAAACGTAGACTGAACGTCTAAACTATAAAGTTAAATAAAGGTCTTAATTATAGTGAAATAAAATATTTCTAGATCATTCTATTGTGTAAACATTCATGAAATAGAGTACCAATAATAGCATCTTTATTTACCTTTCATAGTATTTGGCAGGTGTTTACTGTTTATCCACATCTATTATGTTCTGGAATGTTCTAATGCTTTTATGAATTTCACAATAGTCTTCACATTTAAAACTATACAGATTTATTTATAAAGAAACAGTTCAGATTCAAGTAAGTTTTTCTTAACTGCTATTTATATCACGACACTCGTCTATTTACTCAAAAAACCGTGATGTTTGTAAAATATAGTTATTACATATATGCTGTCATATATTTGACAAAACGTTTATTATTAAACTAATGCTATTAATCAATATAATCGAAATATTTAAAATACCACATTTATAGAATTGATTTAGATATTAACGCTTAATGATTAGGCTCTTCAATTGCGTCCAAAAAAGGACTTCTTAGAGTAACATACTCCACTTCTTTGTTACTTTCTAGCTCAAGTTCAGTGGCCTCAACATCCTTGGATTTAACGTTTTTAACGTTCACCTTGTTTCGTTTACCATAAGCAAAACCAGGATGAAATCCTGTCAAAATCACTGTTGCCAAGAAAATTAGTAGGCCATCTAACGTTAACATATAGATCTCTGTAATCGCCAACTTGGAATTCCAGCCTTGAGCAAATTCAACAATTCTATATATTGATCTTGCAAAAATCAATATAACAGAAACACTCACAGAAACTATAAACCAAGGAAGAAGGCCTCTTAGCCGAATACTTGAGTATGAATCATTGAAATTAGCATCTTTTGCCACTTTAAATGAATTATAGATTTTTCTAATGAACATATACCACAGCGCTTGAAAAATACCCATAACAACAACTTGGAGAATCAAACCAGCAAGCATGATTTGTGAACCAAGTTGGTCGCTACCAGAAGAAGCAACCCCACCACCACCAGCTTGCAAAAGTATACAAATAACGTCTGCTACTATAAAAGTATAGGAATATGCCATTGGTTTCAAAATTGAATACTGAACGCCATATATGGCAACCAGTTGCGCCAAAATAAAATAAATACCCGCCATCAAGAAGGAAGGAGCAAAGGTCAAGCAACTCATTTGCATTGCATATGCGCTCAAACTCTCAATATTATTAAAAGACCAAACACGGCCACTGTAGCCTATTACTTCCAAAATGATTCCACAAAACCATGTTCCACAAAACCACCATTGGCGATAAAAAAAACCTAAAAAAACCTGGCACACAAGTAGTACCGAAAATGCAACGATAAACACAATGTTACCAGGTAAAGATGGGAGGTTCCCACCATAGAATTTGTGACCACTTTCAGAAGCAGCAGAAGTTACGGCAGCTTGGTATACAGCTGATAACTGAGTAGCAAATAGTTCAGTGGCTGTTGTAACCGAAGGACTGTCCCATTCTGTTTTCATGGAAGGCAGATAGTTGCGCTGTTTACACTGATACTCGACACGGAACTTTTTGAAAAATAAGCGGGAATACTTATTCAATATAAGTCTTTACTGCATATAGTTTCGGGCAGCACTTTGGAGGCTTAGGAGGTTTTCAAAAAGTTGGAGCGGCAAAGGGCATTTGTTCAAAGCATAGGCTTTGTTGCAGCGTGTCAATCAGTGAAAAGATGTCTCATGCTGGCGAAGTTTGATCTGAAGAAGCCACTATCAAAAACCTCTCTTTCAGTTGACATCAAGAAATAGGAGCCCAAAAGCTTTGCTTGTGCCAACACTATATGCGTAAACACAAACTTGAAACTTGTAGTACGTCAGAATTTTATGTTTTTAATACAATCAAATCAAACAATGTGAGTTACGTTGCGGATTTGCGGTCCTCAAAGCCTTTGCTAAAGTAACAATGTATCAACAGACTTATCCAAGGTTATGTGATTGTCTCTACAAAAATTTTAGAACACTGAAAGAAAAGCTCTCATATGAAATAGCAACTCATGTTTCACGCCAACCATGATATAACACTGGTTCAAGTTTTTGAGTGCATACTCGGGCATGCATTAAAGCAGCCTCATGTTAGTGCTTTTTGAAATGCAGTGCTAAATGTCGAAGGAAAAAACTTACAAGCGCATATAAGCCGAAAATAGGCCGAAGGCGAGAAAACTCTGCATAAATAAGTTATTGGATTGGTATGATTATGTAAAGTTGCAGTCACAGACTCTAAAAATATTTTATAGTTGGAGTTTGCCTGTGTTTGTAAATAATAAAGTAGGAATCAACTCACTCAAACGTTTTACATTAATGCATGCTTGCGTAGCTACAGATGTCTCAACATACTGATAGTTTCAAAGAAAAGTACTACAGCCAACATTTTTACCCAAAATCTTTATACTTATTGATGATAAACTGAACATCAGTATATGCAGATACAAGTTTTAAAGCAATGACCAGTTACTATGTTGCCTTTGCTAATACTTCCTGAGTGAATCTTTAGTTTTACAAATATGAACGCTTCAATCTATTACATCCTCATTCATATAAAGAGCGTCACAACAAGTACTATATCTTACACGAATTTGATTCTAGAGCTACAAATGACTATCAACTATAGTATATACTCTAGTTTTATACAGCCTTCAATATAGTTTGTGGTGTATTCCAAAAAAGATAACCTTCTAGATGACATCCATTATGGGACACAAGAAAAAGTATTGGATTCTAAGTGGGTTCTATTTTTAAAAGTACTTGACATTTGAAAAATGATGCATAAATTTTGGCTTTTTCAATATACACAAAACATATGTAGAACCGTCCTACATATTGAAATGTTTCACCACTGTTGATTCATAGCATGAATTTAGTTTATACGAGCGTTAGTATCCATATGGAAACGCAAAGGCTATGGGAGATCTTGAAAAAGCACAAAGTTACTTTGGTTAAATATATACATACATTTTAAGTAATTATAGTGTTTCTATATTTAGTTGTTGTTTCGATAGACAATGTTGTAAGCTGAATAGAATCTATTACTTAAATTTCTGAGAATAATTACTTTTTAGATTACAAAACGTCTTTTAATAACAGTATGGTATTTTACATTGTTCGGTAATAAGCGTTGACATCTAGTTAAGTTTCTAGTTAATGCTATAAAAAACCGGAAAACTTCATTTTTGAATAAACCAGTGTAATTTTTTAACGTCAAACTTTTTGATATCTTTAACATTAAAAAATACCCACAACTCCTGATGATACGCTGCAATATCTAAACCATAGTAAGCGTAAACTCAGCGGATATACAGTTTAGTACTTTAATATGGTTTTTCCTAATTAGCACTCAGTTGGATATTCATCTATCTTTGATGTTAGCTGCCCGGAGTAAAATTTGACGGACTGACTTGCTAGTTTTAGTAATTTACTAGTGTTTATAAAACCTACTATCTTGTTGCATGGATTTATTATTTTCAGTGTCGAAACAAAGTAAAAGCTATGTATGATAAAGTAGCAAGTCTGAACTATTCAGTTTAGCATTAAGAGTTACCAGATCAACTCCATCTTTAATATCACAATGTCAAAGAAAACTTTACCAACGGAACAAAAAGTCTCACAAAAAGATCTTGTAACCTGCTTTCTTTCAGGAGCTTTTTCATTACTCACCCTTAAAGATTATATATAATGAATTGGATAATGAAAAGCAAATAAGAATATTAATGTTTTCTATGTAGCCAACTTTAGTGTGTGAAGAGCCATTTATTATGTATTGGCAAAGCATCATAAAACATTGTAGTTGAAATTAACCTTTGGAAGAAGAAACATTGTTCTTTTACAAAGTTATCACAACAAAGATTGACTACCCAAAAGAAAATCATTCCTAATATAACAACTAGCTGGGCGCTCTCAAAACAAAGTTAATAATGGCACTTTCTGTGGAACTTTCTAGACAACTAAGATGATTGCTGGATGGTATGCTATCACGAAGGCAATATTATATAGAAGGAATCTAAATGAAAATGCGGATAAAGTTTTCTAAGCAGGCAAAACGCCTATTATGCAGAGTTAGGTACTTTGAGTAGTTACTTCAGTTTCAGTAAGATATTCCGGATTAACTTCTTAAAAAGTTGGGAATCACTAATAAATCACATCATAAGATGTAAAACCCACAAGAGAGAGCAGCAAGATTACACTTGCCAAGTTGTAAAAAATTTCTTTAAAAGTATAATAATTCACTTACTTGAAGCATTTGGAAGGTGCCAAACCTGTTTTCTCTGCACAAAATACTAAGAAGCCATAAAGTAGGAGATTGAAGGTAACAAAAAACCAACTATGAAATGCCGTTAACAACCTGCCAATCTACTTATTCCATCAAAAACTTTTATTGTAAGAGTTGTGACGCTTAAGCACCTAAAGTACCGGCCACAGTCCTAGCACCGTAATATCTACATCTTTTGAATCCTTTCTCTGGCACCAATTAAGTACCAAAATAAAGTAGGTAGCTAAAATGAACATCGTTCAAAAACACCAATAAAGAACCAAATGACGCACATTTTTGTGCATTGGTAACATATGAATTTACTAAAGTCAAAACAACCCCAAAAAAGTTCACAAATTAGTAGTAGGTGTCAAGCAAAAATGGACTTGTGATCACTAAAGTTGGACTTTGAAATGTAAAGTAACCCAATGTAGAAAGTATTTTAAACTTCATTTTAGTTTCTTTTAAACTTGAATTTTTTTACTGGAAAAGTGTATACCTGTAAAGCTAGAACTATTCAAAACTTGACATTATAAGAAAAACATAGGAAAAATATACTTGAGAAGTCAAGATTAAACCAAAACTTTCTTTTATGGAAACTAAAATGGCGTGGATATCAATTGAGTGCCTTTGAAATGTTTTATTTACTAAAGGAGGAAACTGTTAGTGTTTTCTCTTCTTTTCTAATAAATTTGCCAACCCATACGCCCCCAAACTGCTTCTGTCTTCAACGTTAGCTGAATTGTATCCAACACCTTCAATTTTCTTTCAGAGCATAGTGTCTCAATACAAATAGAAGGCGGTTAACTTGAAACTGTTTAATGTTAATGTTTAACTGACGGTCAGCTTTCTTTGAAAACATTTTTCATTTTGCAGAACGCATGAGTGCTTTAGATCTTAAGTTAACCGAAACAAACTTATTTTTCATGTCATAACGCATTTTCATTTTTCAAGATTCTATTTTAATTTGTATTCAAGGGAACCAACGAAACAAGTAGCTGATTTCATTTTTACCAATTTTCCGGCTGGAAACATTTTATTGGCGCTTGAAATTTATTTTTTTGAACTAAATGAGTTTTGTGGTATCAGTGACTGATTTATCATGGTACAACAGCTTACCAATACATCTATCTGTACTTATTTCATAAATTCAATTTGTATGAGACTTGCTATTTACGGCACTATTTATGTTTGCTATTGAAGATCAATAAAGAATAGAGTTTCATAAATATCGAAAATTTGGCAATTAAAATATTGTAATCCAAAATCAGTACCACAATAATTCCGAGGATAGTAGATAAGAAGCAAACTTTAAATTTCTTATGGTGCAATTACTGACTCTAGAATGCAGTTATATAATAAGAGCAGTTTGTGTTTTATTGATGAAAGGTACATTTAGTGTGATTAATCCAATAGACACAATAGCAGTAAAACAAAATGCAGGTTCATCGTTACTTACAAATAAAAACAATTGGCGTGCAGTTATTGTGATCCTTATTCTTCATCGTTATGTACACATAAATTTTAGTTCAAGTTGACCTAATTGACTGATTATATTATTTAAAAGTGTGATCATGCCTCATCAACATGAAAACTGATACTTATATTTAATATTGAATGGCTCAATTAATTAAGGGGTAATAGCTAATTGCTACCTATTTGAAAAAGGTTTAATACAGTAACTAAATCTGTTTTATAGAATGCAATTGTTTTATAGCTTCATATTTGTCTACTTGAAAAATAGGTTGGAATAATATAAAAATAGTCATACAAAAAAAAAATTGTGTTTATTATGTTAAGTTAACAAGGAGTAATTTATTATCAACTTTGTAATTGTTATTCAATATTGCAAAAAAATTATAGGGCAGGTCACTCATTTCATTAGTATTAGTCAGTAAATTTTAATTTGGGCAATTTACTTTTCCTTATTTTGCATCTCAGTGTTTATCTGGCATATATCAGGTTTCTTCAATACCAAATTTATTGGGATTTTAAAACTACTGTAGCACTGAATAGCTATCATGGTGTGAGTTAATAAGGTGGATAAGGGCCTAATCAAGGGTTGACTATCAAATCCAGAATTAACTACTCACAAACATTAATTATAATTTAAGTATAAAGTAAATTCAAAATCAGGTTAACAACCAATTATATCACTTTGAAATCAAAAAAATGATTAGGTACCTTCAAATAACACACAGATTTTTATTTTTTAGAATTGTATCATATCTATTGGACAAGTCAAATTGAAAATGTTTTTTTTCAATAGAGTACAAGCCTGTCTTAACCATGACCTTTTTTTCCTAACCATTATTTTTATTATAGAAAGAAATCATCGTTTTTTCTTTTTTTGATATCCTTGAAAGTAAACACAGAAGAGCTTTTATAATGTAATAGCTATGGTATACTGGAAACCCTCTTCTAGATTTCATGAGCCTGTAAATGGAAATCTTTGGCGTAAATAGCAGTTGTGAGTTACTACTTTTATCTTGAACGTTAGTTTCCAAGCTTGTCAGTATGTCAGTATGGTAAATAAAACCATATTTGAAAAATCTTCAATCCCAAGATGATTTCACTTGGTTCAAAGTCGATGCTTGGATGTCAAAATAATTAACCATATCGGAAATTGAAAAGGAACCATTCAACTTGTTGAGCTTTATGAAAATTTATGTTTATGCTCTAAACTGCTCTTCCCTGAAAATGAACAATTTCGTCTTTCATAGGTAGTCATCAAGTCTTCCGGCCACCCCACTATCTTTCTTGAAGGCCAATTCTAAATAGTTACTAATCAAGTACCGATGGTGAGAAAAGTAATTTTGAACTCATTTCAAACAGATACAAGGGTTAAGTCTAGATACCAGACTAACTGCAACAAGCGATGATAAAACTGTTAATGTTACTCAGTTTGAATGAATGATCTGCTGGTGCCCTTCATTTTTAACGAGCACTCTAAGCAATAGAATCACTTTAGAGGCTACATGGTGTCCACCAGAGAATTGATTGACATGGCTAAACTGAAAATGCCAGATCCATATTATCACAGGAGAATTCAACTTAAAATGCTTGAACGAACTCCTCCGTAACTTTGAGTTCACGTTCTAAGGACAAAGTACGCCCAGAATCAGCAACTAAACGGAGTCAACTAATGTGAATGATCTTCATACTATCCCAAGTGACTCCCAAACAAGCCAAATCTACAAAAGCAGGAATTCTCGTTGTTATAACAAAAATGGGAAACCTACCAATGTTAGAGGGCAAACATAACCAGAGCAAGTGTCGGTTTTGTTGTAAAACCCATTGCAAAACACAAGCTTGCTATTTTGCCAACAATATATTACCACGCCTGCTAACTTTTATGTTTTTCGTAGTTAGCATACCAAGAATATTTACCGCAAGGTATGAGTGTCGCAATTAATTTTGCGTTTAAACTGTATAGCGACGACTAAATGCGGTGAATGATACCACTAAACGAGTTCAAATGCTTGTTTCTGCATACATCTGAATCTGCAAAATAAAAAAGAAAAAGCCGTATCAATTCATTTACTTTGTAAAATAAGCCTAATCAATTCAATAGACAAATCTAATTGAGGTAACCAGTGATATGCTCAAAATGCAAACGATTAAAAAACCACACATTATAGTGACAGTGCTATTTTCAATTTGATGACCAATTAACGTTACACAATGTTGCCAATGACAATAACACTTCAGGGAATATTTTTTGCGATGAACTCATTCAAGTTGGGAGATGTTATGTAGTTTTCAGTCCTGAAAACAGAAATTAGACTAAAGGCCAAAATCTTATCAAAATTGATAGAAAAGAGAATTAATGTTAAGGTACCCTACAGATATGCAATCTTTATACATAGAATAATAATGCATAGTACCATTACTAAAGCAACTACTAAAAATTATCATAAGCTCCAAATAAATTTGACCATCGTAGAGTGGATAGGGAAAGAAATGCAAAAGACTAGCAATCAATGAATATTTATTTACAAGAAACTTTAAATCAATGTGCCTTGTATACCGCCAATACTAAATTAGAACACTGTATTTTTCACATATGCCGATCTCACAGTAGATGCAAGAAATACTTCCGATGGACAGCATTGCTGAAGACTGTAAAACTTAATAATCTGAGGTACATCAAAACTGCCCAAATCACAAGTGGAGCACAAGCGAAATTGATGATCAGTACCAAAGTTTTTGTCAATTTTGCAACGGTTAAAAACATTCTCGCAGATTATCTGCATATTGGAAGCAAGCTATCTAAAGAATTTGCTAAAAACCAGATATGGTACGTGAACCTCTAGTAGTCACAGTTACAAAGTTTGTTGCAGTACATGTCTATATTAGATAGCAAGCAAAGTTTACATCAACTTTGGATGTTAATGTAGCAATTGCGTTATCAATACAGAGTAGTGTATAAAAAGTGTGTTCAGAAGTGGAGAAAGTTAGGCTTTGGTTCTGGATAACAGCACTAAGCAGCATTACTAATTCATAACTTACTTGAACACTTAGTTTTTTTTTATTAGAACACTAATTCCAATGAGATTGCCAAAAAGTGGACAGGTTTTTTGATAGAGTATAAACATTTTATACAATAGTTAATTTCTAGCTATCGTATGCAAATTAAAAAGTTGCACCAGATTCAAAAACATCGATACCCCAGTCTAGCATAACAACTCTCTTTGTAGTAGTTTTTGAAATATCGTTGATAAGTTCCATATCTTCGGCAGAAAGTTCAATGGTATGAAGATTAGAGACAACTCTTTGTGGGTGGGCCGATTTTGGTAACAAGATGGTGTCTCTATTCACACCCCATGAAATGGCGATTGTAGCAGCTGTGACATTATACTTTTCAGCAAGCTTCAACAAAACTGGTTCTTTCAGCAATGGAGCACCATTGGATCCCAGTGGAGAATAGGCTGCTACTGCAATGGATTTTGACTTACAAAATTCAAGCAACTCAAATTGTGGCAAATATGGATGAAGCTCGACTTGGAGGACTGCTGGTGTCACAGTGACTTGAGTATCATTCAATAAATGTTTAATTTTAGCTATATTGAAGTTAGAGATACCAATAGCCTTTGTTAGGCCTAACGGTAACAGTTTTTGTAATGATTTGTAAGTATCACCGTAACTCCATTCACTGAATGGAAGCACGGTACCTGAATTGTCTGTCTTAGACGGAGTATTTGGGTCGGTTGGGACAAGAGTAACAGGCCAGTGCATTAAGTACAAGTCCACGTAGTCTAATTTCAAACGTTTAAGCGATCTTTTTAGGGCACCTTCTGCATCTTGGACTTCATCACACCATAACTTGGTAATAAAAAGCTCGGATCTAGGTGTACCTGTTTCCGCTAAGAAGTCTTTGATGGCTCTACCAACAACCTCTTCGTTTTCGTAAGCACTAGCAGTATCAATGTGTGTATAACCGGCTTCTAAAGCAATCTTTACTGCATCATATCTCTCATTTTCTGCTAAAAATCTATATGTACCTACACCAATAGATGGAATGAAAACTCCAGTGTTCAACATTAACGATTTCATATTTTAAAAAACTACTTATTGTTGATTGCAAGTAAGCAAAAAAGAAGTGTGGTCTAAGTACCCTATGGATTAATTTATAGTCCAAGTGATACACTGGAAAAACTAACCACTTGAAGCTGCCTGATGCTGTGCGGCATTGCACACATTTCTTTTTTAGTAAGACCTTATTGAACAAGTGCAAAGGTATTGGTGTCAGTAACATTTAGTGATCTGTTGATAAAAACGTTTCTTTTGTTAAACTTATGTCGTGTCTAAACCAACCTTAAAGATAGCACTCGGAACAATTAAAAGTAAACTCTTCAGCGTCAACTGTAACATCACAACTAATCACTGTTGCCCCCACCAACCAAACTGTAGCCGACTGGTGCTGTAATGATCTGTTTTTGGCAACTCTGATTATTAACCACTTCTTGCTATTACCCGAAAAGGCAATGCCCTGTGGCTTAGTAATCCGTTTTGCTAAGACACAAGGGTCGTACCCTCGGAAAAATATTCAGATTTGTAAGCACCCCAAAAAATTACCATATTCAGTGTCTCGGAGTTGCAGGTATAAAAGTACAAAGCTTTCTCACACCAGCAAACGTCTCTGATCAGTATTTATTTACTAGAAGTATTAGCAATAATAATGACAATCACTAAATCAAACACCGAACCCGAAGTCTCTTCTAACATGTCAGGAACTAACATGTTCAAACCAATCAAGCTTGGTAGGACCGAACTTTCCAATAGATTAGTGCTTGCTCCAACAACAAGATACAGATGTACAGCTGATGGGGTGCCAACAGACTCCATGCTTGAATTTTACAAAAGAAGAGCGCACAACAACGGTGGCCTCTTGATCGTGGAGGCAAGTGCGCCTCATCCATCAATGGGCATTCACCTTCACTCGCCAATTCTATACACCAAAGAACAAACGGTAGCATTTAAAAAGCTTGTTGACGCTGTCCACAACGAAGGCTCTCGCATTTCTATCCAGTTCTGGGATCTTGGTAGAGTTGCAGATCCTGCGGCTTTGAAAAGGGCAGGTTACCCGCTAAGAGGGGCCTCTGAGATCTATGATACTGAAGAAAACGCAAAGGCCGCTAAGGAAGCTGGTAACGAAATCAAAGAGATGACCAAGGACGATATCAAACAGGTCGTAAAATATTATGCAGACGGTGCCAAGAGAGCCATTGAAGAGTGTGGTTTTGACTTTGTTGAAATTCACGGTGCTCATGGTTACCTACTCGACTCTTTCCTTCAGGACAGTGCCAACCATAGAACAGATGAGTACGCTGGAAGTATTGAGAACAAGGCCAGATTCATTTTCGAAGTCGTTGACGCTTGTATTGTAGCTGTTGGCGCCGACAAGCTAGCCATAAGAGTGTCACCATATGCTGTTGTTCAGGGTTCTCTTGGTATTAATGCTAAGATCAACCCAATTGTCACTTGGGGTTACATCCTTTCTGAGTTGCAAAGAAGAGCTAGTGAAGGTCACGAGCTAGCTTACATTTCTGTAGTTGAGCCTAGAGTTTCTGGGTTTGTTGACATGACTGCTTTTGAAAGTATTGACGATTCGTGGATTCGATTGATTTGGAAGGGTGTGATTTTGACGTCTGGTAATTATCTCGATAGAAAACACATTCACAAGCTTGCATCTGTAGTCAACAGAGATGATAAAACAATTATTGGTACTGCCAGATATTATACGTCAAATCCTGACTTGGTTAATAGACTAAGAAATGGCTATCCTTTGACTCCGTACAACAGAAAAGCATTTTACATTCCAGGAAGTAATGTTGGTTATTTAAATTATAGAAACTATGGAGAAAAAGAAGATCATTCAATGGATGATGTTGCTTCAGTTCCTTTGGCTTAGACTTTGGACCATTAAAACTTATATTTTATTTACAAAAATAATATAAAAGGTCATTAAACAAGTTAGAAACTGCTGTTTTTTTTATAGTGAAAAATTGATTTAAAAATGCAAATGTAAATTAAGACTAGCGCATTTTTTATTAAAGGATTGTGTATTTATAAGTATTAAAAAATCTCCAATCTGAAAAATACCTACTGTTACAATTTCTGTATACAGGTAATTGTGAAGACTATTATAAAATGCATAAAAACATTAGAACATTCTAGAACAAAATGGATGTAGATGAAAAGCAATATTTCCTACCAAATACTATAAAAGGTAAGTAAAGTTACTATATTGGTAATCTACTATCATGAATGTTTACGCAATAAAATTACCTTGAAACTATTTTATTTCACTATAAATAAAACATTTACTTGACTTTATAGTCTAGACTTTCATCATACATTTAATAAACAACTATATACTAATTCCCTTACTGATCAGGATGTATACAAATTCCTAGAGTAATAACGATTTAGTTTGTCAAAATAAGTGGTAATCAAGTATTGCTCCGTTATTAATTGAAATAATCAATGTTGAAATATAAGCTACAACATACATATTGCTAACGTATGATCACTAATATGCAATACATACTAATTTAACCATGTAACTTTTTCAACACGTTAGTGTACAAAATAATAGAGAGTTACATGTAAGGTTGAAAGTATTAATACAATACATGCATACTGCATTAAAACTTATGAGCAACATTATTCTTTCAATCTTTTCCGTTGCTATCATGTCTACTGAGGTAATTATAACTAATGGGTATTCCTCCAATAGAATACAAGTTAATCCTAACTTAAACTCTATTTATATGATCAATATTTTACTATAAAAGGAACTATTGTTTCCCCTTTATTTAATTATCTTTATATTATTTAAAAGAACTAAGATACAGGTTTTTACAAAATTTGCTTGAGCTTTATCTGAAATTTCAAATTAAGCATTAGGTGGAACCTAATCGATTTTCTCAACCCAATACAAATTGGATTACCTGGTTCGATTACCTTCAGTTACCTTCAGTTACCTAAAGTGGTGATCAAACAATAAGATGTCTTCTTTAAAAGTTATGCTTATGCATTAATTGCACTCTAACTTCGACCTACATTATCTTTAATCTATTTAGCATCATTAGGAAATTGCATCCTTTAGGATTGCTTTACTCATTGTATTAAAGTTTTACTTGACTAATTCAGATAGTCTGGAACCGGAATTACGGTTCATATTCTAATTTATATTTTGTGTATAAAAGGCCATTAATTCACCTTTTACTTTAAAATTCTTTTATAGTTTTTTAATCATTCAGAACATTGCTCAAGACCAACTAGATATTCACCAAGTTCTATTAATGCTTATATTTGACAAATAGCAGTTGAATGCTGTTTTTTTCATTTCTTTACTGCTTTATAATAGTAGTCAGTATAGTTGATAAAAAACCATAATTAAAAGTTTCCCGTATGTATTTATGTCAAACTAACCATTCAAGACACAAACAAAAGCAATTCAGTTCATGAACATAATTGCATAAAAGGCAAGGAATATCATTATTAACATGCAACTTGCTAAGTCTCTTATGTCACTTAAGCTCCAAGGTTTTCTATCCTCTAACCACAAAAATAGTTTTATGCTTACAACATATGCTGACGCAGCTTTTTTTTTGAACAAATTATCTATTGACAGCCACTGCTACAAGCTATACCTTATTCACTAACTGCTTTGCTCTCAAGAATATATTTCTCTGTCAATATCATTAAAATATAAGTAGTTCGTTTTACACTCATTTGCTTAGGAGGGGTAAGATTTTACGTAGTAATGTATATATATTTTTTCAGAAAGGCTCATAAAAAATTATATTTCGCTACAGTAGCATGTCTTTTTCCTTCTTCTGTCAATCAAAAAAAAACATTTCTATATTTCGAGTCCACAGAAGCAAGCTCAGTTATCAGTAGGATGATGAAACTGTAACGTCTCCCAGTTTATAGCAAGACTTCTACAAACTTGTACTATCTTAAAAAACACAAGTGTGTGCGTTTACTTTATAAAATCGAGGAGGATATTGACGGGCTTGCAAAGAAATCTCTGTTCAAAAATGCCGTTCTGGTAACTACTCCTGCGCCTACTGTAAAAACTACTTTATTGGCTTTTATTACTGGTTAAATACTCAATAAAAAAAAATTGCAAAAAGCTTCGACGTTTCAAGAAGGTCTAACCGTATGCTCAGCACATCTACTTTAGGAACGTCGACGGGATAATTTTGTATTTAATGCCGAACAAAAAGTGTCTAAAAGTGCGGGTGTAACATTGAATACGTTGCGAACAAATGCGGTGATAGAAAAGCTTTAGACCCGCACATTTCTCAGATACAGCTCATTAAAATTTTATTAAAAAATAATGATGACCCCAAAAGGCATTATGAAACCAAAATTTGCTTAGAGTGAGCAATGTCTGGGTGTAGATCAGAAAGATGGGCTACATGTGGCGTATTTGATGCCGCAACGCTGTGGCATCAGAGATAATTGTCAGCTATATAAATACCAACGTAGTCTTTAGTCCTTTCGCATAATGGGTGTAAAACAAGATAGTTACTGGAACTAAACATTTAATTGAACATTAACATTGCGGTGTGCATTTAAAATAGTTTAAAAGCAAGAGTTACAAGTAATAGCCCACGCGTTCTGATCCGCTTTTATCTCATATTTCAATAAATAAAATATCTTTTGAAATGACTGGCCTTTCAACCAAAACTAATCACGCAGACCAAATTCATAACAGAGTCACAGACGTGGTGCCACCAATCAATGTTTCAACCATCTACAGGTATCCCGAAAATCCAGACAAGTTGGTTTTTGCGAAGGACCATATGGAAGATCATGATTACACCACTGCAGCTCCATATTATTCCAGACTTTCTCACCCAAACTCTACACGTGCAGAAGCACTTCTAGAAGCCGTCACAAATTGGCCAACAGTGGTTTATAACTCTGGTCTTTCTGCTTTTTTTGCTGCAATTACTCATTTCAATCCTAAAACTGTAGCCATTGGTGATGGTTACTATGGCTGTCATGGTATACTCCACCTTTTTGAAAGAAACCATAATATCAAGATCGTTAAACTAGATCAATTGGATCAACTCGAGGCAGGTGATGTGATTCACTTGGAAACTCCGGAGAATCCATATTCAAGAGTTCACGATATCTTTTATTATGTTGAGCAGGCAAAGAAGATAGGTGCAAAACTTCTAGTCGACTCGACTTTTGCACCTCCACCTCTTTCCAACCCATTAGACCACGGTGCAGACATGGTGGTACATTCTGCAACTAAATATTTTGGTGGCCATTCAGATCTTCTTGCCGGTGCCCTTGTCACGAAAGATCGAAACGTCAAGATTCAATTGGTGAAGGACAGACTCTACCTTGGTACTAATATTGCCAATTTGGAAGCCTATTTACTTTTGAGGTCGTTAAGGACTTATGAGCTGAGAATCACTCAACAGAGCAAGGCCGCTACCGCTATTGTCAGGTATTTAATTGAAAATAAGGATAAGTATCCAGTTTTGAAAAATGTTTATCATTCTTCTTTGCAAAAGGAAGATTTTGTTGCAAAACAACTTGTAGGCGGTCATCCTCCTGTTTTTTCTATTGAACTCGATTCTGCCCATAATGCAAAAACTTTCCCTTTTAAATTGAAATACTTTCAACATGCTACTTCTCTTGGTGGTGTGGAGTCCTTAGTCGAATACAGAGCTCTATCCGACGCTAAGGCTCCTTTGACTCTTTTGAGATTTTCTTGTGGTGTTGAGAATATTGAAGATTTAATTGCTGACATAGATTATGCTCTTACTCATCAGTTTAGAGCTGCCAAGCTGTGAATTAAATTATATTACCTCAAGTTGAATTTTATTTATAGTTTTCGTGGACTATTAGAAATATCGTATCACTCTATCAAGCCAGTACAAATTAGGCTCTCTGATTTGACTATATACGATCATTCAACATCATAGTAAAACAACTAGATGTTTCATTTAAGAGTTAAGCTTAAGCATTAAATACACTTTAATAACTGCTCTCCATGATCTCTTATCTCATTAGTATTAATTTGGTAATTTTATCTTTTTGAATATCTTTATAATTGTACTTAAATTTTCACTTGACTAGTAGCATGATCTAGAATCCAAAATGAAGTGTCCTATTTTGATATATATTTGAAGTATAAAATGTTCCGTTTTACCTTTTCTATCATGTTTCTTCTTGTATCAGTTTAAGCATTCAATGTATTAGTTTAAGATGAATAACATAAAACTTTAAATCTGTTTCAATGCTATTATGTATATAGGATTAAATTCAATTTAAACGCCCTTCTCCAATAGAATACAAGCAGCCTTTTTTTTTACGATGAAAGGAACTTGTGTTTCCCCCTTCTTTGATTTAACTTTCAATTATTCAAAATAGTTTAAATATTGGCTTTTACAAATTCTTCATCTAAGTTTGCGAATCAGTAGTTAAATGCCTATGATATAAAAACACATGAGGATTGTTTCTTATAAGCTTATCAGACAACTTAAAAACCAGTTTGCACACTTATAAAACCATATTCAAAGCTATCTAACAAATCCATTGGTGGGCACTTAATCTGTTCATTGTAATGTTAAACTATATTTTGGGTTTGATAAAATCTTTGTACATCATAGTGTTAACTGGGCATAATATATGCTGAACAAACAATAGGATTTTATTGGAAGTGATATCGAGGTATATAAATTGGAATTTTCCGACTAAGACAAATGCCATCTAAATTTGCAACAATGCCACACTACTACCAATATTTAGTCCTTTATTCAAAGAGCGGTAAATAGTCTTCATATCTGACTTCATATTCCCTTTAATGGTGTGAGTACGAAACTGTGGATTTATTATATTATGATGAATAATTCTCATTAAAATGAACAAAATCAATAAAGTTACAAATATCTTGATGTCAATGGTGCTTTATTGAATTTCAACCAGCAGTTTTGGATGAACCCAAATTTATTCCACGTAAGCATTCTACACCGTATCGATAAGTATGATTAAATTCATTTAGCTGCTCAATTCCCTTTTTTGTTGGTTGATCATATAATATCAGGATGATTGTTCACTGGCGCGTCCTCTGATGATTTTAAAGCGGAGAAATCTTTAATTCTATTTTCCTTTTTTGGAACTCTGGCCAGCCAATAGAAGATGTACGACAACAAAACATTGACCGCAATATAACAAATGAAAATACCCCAGTCTCTCCAACGATTCATATAACTAATATGAATGTTTTGTAAGAAAGCATCTGTGGTTGAACCTGTACAAAATGAGCACATTTCAAGCGTGGTATCAGATCCCAAATAACCACCAAAATCACTTATATATTCTTGCATAAAAGATGCACAAGACATATTCTGAGGTGGCGGAAATTGAACAAATTCAATAGCGGAACAGTTAAGTTTGGCATCACCAACACCGGCACTTAAAATAGAGGAGATCCAATATGTGAATGGGTTCACTCTGTACATGAAAGACCAAAAACCAGTTGGGTAATATAAGACACCACAAAAATTCAAACTCATAGAGAACAACAAACTACAAAGGTTGGCACCATTTTGTTCTTCTTCAATGCCTGCAATACCCATCAAACCTAGTGTTGAGGCATAATTGAAAAAAGCAACCATTAGTAGCCAAACTAAAGCACCTCGTTCGTGCACACTATTGCTTTCAACAGCATTTTTGTATAAACCAACGGGATAATACCAACAAAAATAGGATAAAGTCCCACAAAGAAAACTCCAGGGAACTTCAGCGGTTATCTGTGCAGAAATAAAAGCAACCCATGAGAAAGTTTTGGATGGTCGTTCACGGATTTCATAAATGGAACGTTGAACCATATAATTGGGTAGCATTTGCTGAATCAAGGTAAGCAACATGACAGTTAGCATAAAAACACTCAACATTTGATTTTGCAAACCTTGAAGTGATGTGCCAGCATTAAAAAATGAAAAGCCATTAAAGAGAGAACTGAAAAGAGTAAGCAAAATTTTACTCCAGATATAGGATGGAGTTCTGTAATATTGCTGAACAACACGCTTTGTAACTTCAAAATATTGGGTTAAGATAGTGGAAGCATATTCTCGTTTAGCATTAGGAGATTCATCGATTGGTTTATTCACTAGCTTGTTTTCCATTTCCTCTAGCTCATCTCTAACTCTTTGCCTTTCATCTGAAGCCATCCAGACCTCATAATAATCTTGACTCGCGTAAGAGCCAGGAGCAGCACCAATGACTTCTAGCATCCATTCTGCAGGATTAGCATGAGGTGGACATTTTGGAGCTCCGTGGCTTTCGAAATAGTCAATTAGCAAGTCACACCCACAACCTAAGTCACCGAAATAAACTGTTCTTCCACCTTTGGCAAGAAATAACAAACGATCAAATTCCTTAAGCAAAATTGCAGAAGGCTGATGAATAGTACACAAAATTGCCTGACCCCCATCAGCAAGCTTACGCATCAGTTGACAAACAGACCATGCTGTCTGAGAATCTAAACCGGATGTAGGTTCATCTAAAAACAACAACAACTTTGGTTTAGCCACAAGTTCGACACCAATGGTTAATCTTTTTCTTTGCTCAACATTCAAACCTTGGCCTGAAATACCTACAATGGCATCAGCATATGTTTCCATGTCTAAAATTTTTATAATGTTTTCAACATATACATCTTTTTCTGCCTTTGAGGTTTCCCTAGGCTGTCTCAAGTGGGCAGAAAAGCGCAGTGCTTCTCTTACTGTAGAAGTCTGTAAATGTAGGTCTTGCTGTTGAACATATCCTGTCGATCTTTGAAAAGATTGGTCTCTCAAATTACCATTCACAAACATGGAACCAGATACTACACCAGTAGTAACTCTATTTGCTAAAACATCCAAAAGAGTTGTTTTACCGGCACCAGAGGCACCCATGAGAGCCGTTAATGTACCAGGCTTCACCCAGCCATCCACATGATTTAAAATTCTTCTAGTTTCTGTTTTGATTTGAACCTCGTAACAAACATCTTTCCAATGAAATATGTCGTCTCCTGCAGCAAGTGCGTTTATATCACCTTTGTCGTGTGTCTCCTCATCATTCTCACAGATGCCGGCAGGTTTCTCACTGGAACTACAAACAGTTTCAACGTCTGCAGCTGCTAACTTTTTTTCTTTCCTTAGTTTTCTTAAAGTGGATTTTTGAAAAACAATAATTTCACCCTTTTGCATAGCACCTTTGTTAATTTCAACAAGTAGAAGATAAACGCCTAAAAAAAATATTATGAAACCAATGACTATACCAAAGTTTCTCCATTTATGGGTATTGCTGTAGCGGTAAGCGGCATAGATATATCGAGTGCCACTGACCAAGTCATCACCGTAAACTGAAGAAACTACGCTGCAAACTTTATTACTGAGTGGAACACTCTCATAATTTGGAATAAATAAAGAGCAGGAAAAGTTTCGACCGTCAAATTCATTTGTCATAATTGACTCAAAAACGTAGGCAACAGGGTTGATGTAGTTGATCCAACGTGACCAACCATGCATGGTGGGAGTTGGAAGAGCGAAACCTGTGTAAATGACCATTGCAAGCAAAAATATTGCAGCCGGAGGCATAGATTCGGCCAAAGTTGTAAAGCAAGAACCGATGGACCGAAATATGTGAGACATAACAAGTGTTGCAGAAAAGTTCATGAGCAAAAAGAAGAAGAAACGGCCAGGCTCTCGTCTAAAATTGACCATAAAATAGTAAATCAAATTAAAACCAAGACAAGTCACAATTTTTGAGGGTAGCTCGGTGATAATGGAGGCAAATGCATCCGCAGATGGATGATACAAAGCAAATCGCTTATGTTTCTCAACTATAGGTCTGGACTCAAATAGTGACATAATTTCTAGCAAAGAAGAAAACGCATTGAACAACACAGCAAAGAACATAGCAGCAGAGCGATAATAAAAATCACCGGTAGTCGGAGACAAGTTGTAGAACAAAGAAGAGGTAATTAACCCCATAATGATGTTTGAAATGACTGAAAATAACATAATAGAGGGATCACCTTTGAGTCTCCAAATATTTCTCTGCGCAATTGCTTTGATTTGCATCCAATACGAAACACGGAAAGAAGAGGAAGGACGAGTGTGGTCGGATTGCTTGGCTACATGAGCAGAGGTGTAAAGATCCTTAGTATTTTTTTCAGCGCACTTCGTAATGTAGGTATTTATATCATTAATCAGCTCGTGATACTCATTTGAATCCTTCCAATAAGCTTCAAACTCCTGAGGAGTTGTTGGAACTTTCTCTTCCCAGCCGATTTTGGCAACTCTTTCAGCAGGAGCAGTAATAGAAGTTAAAAAGTCAGCCGTAGTTTGACGTTCGGGACAAGCGTAGCCCATATTCTCAAAAAATTGTTTAGCTTTACGTGCTGAGCCAAAGTAAATCTGATGCCCTTCATATAAAAGAACAACAGTATCAAAAAGCTCGTAGGCGTCTTGAGAACATTGATAAATGGCAATCAAAGGTGTTATTTCCATAACTTGAGCAGATGTTTTCAATGCTCTTACAAATTCCAAAGCCGTAGCAGAATCCAAACCTCTGGTAGCATTGTCCCAGCATTGGATGTTAGCACCACAAAGAGACACTTCGGCAATTGAAACCCTCTTTCTTTCACCACCAGATATACCTCGAATATAATCGTTACCAACCTTAGTATTATAAGTATGGGACAACCCATAGGTAGCCATGTAGACGGCAGCCATATGGTTAGCATATTCCTTTCTTGTAACACCAGGGATTCTATTCTGAGGAGTTCTTAAACCGGCCACGAATTCTAGGGTTTGACCAACTGTCAAATGTGGAAAATGACTATCTAGTTCAGCGGAGAACACAACTTCACCTCTAAAGTGTCTGTTGATGTCCTCAGGTGTCAACCCGTCATAGCTGCAAACAGATTCTTTGGAGATCTCAAATCCATAGGTTTGCGCAGCCACAGTTTTTAAGAATGTCGAACAGCCGGCACCTGGTCTTCCTAAAACAACAGTCAACGTAGATGGTTTGATAAGACCATCCATTGATTTCAAAATGTCAAAATATCTAGATTTATCATTCTTTCTAAAAGTATCCAAGTAAAAATCGCTTGCTTTTTTAAAAAGATAGCTATCAAAAGTAGCTTGATAATCAGCGTCGGATGAAATGCCACTGGCTACTAGATTTTGGTAAATGAACCCAAGTGATGTCGGCTTGAAAAATTCAACGTCACCTTCAATAAGTTTTCGAATATTCTTGACCCAAAACTTCGATTCAAATTGATCACTTGTGGGGTCCAATCTAGGATCAACAGCATTAATAGGGTCGACGCCAGGAACTTGTGACATACGGGACACGGTTCTCAAGAGTTCAAGAGATTCATGGGTTGGTGAACCCTCTTGAAAATCATCTCCGAAGGAAGATTTGGTAAGCTCTCTTGCCAAGTTTCTAATACTCTCTTCAGTACTAGAACAAATCCCTTGGTACATGCCGTAATCTGCAGCACATCTTTCATTTGATTGTGCCTGTTCATCAGCTGATATCGATTCCATTAGTAAAACACTTTATTTTTCAATATTATTTCAATAATAGAGCCATGTTCAACTGATATATATGGTCACAGCCGTTTATCTTTATTATTTACGTATTGTGAACTAATATCTATTACTTAAACCATAACGCCGAAGAAAAAGTAGATCGAAAGTTAATTATCCAAAATAAAGCCTTCAGGAAGAAAGTCGTAAATAAATCCGTAGGTAGCGAATAGTCAATCAAACACTGTTATGTCTTACCGAGAGCAATAGAGACTTTCTGAAGGGTAAGAAACTTTAGTTTTTTGCTAAAACGCTTTCGGAGATAATCTAAGCAAGTTCCTTGACAGAATAGTGCGGGGCTGATAAAAACAGTGGTGTGATTGTTTTTTTATTTGCCACAACATCGAGCAGGAGCTGGAGCAAAACTAAATAATCGTTATCGTGTGTAACTAAGAAGGAGAAAACAAGGATCCACGCCACAAGGTCAAGTCAAACA
This sequence comes from Saturnispora serradocipensis, assembly GCA_030570415.1. Classification (NCBI taxonomy): domain Eukaryota; kingdom Fungi; phylum Ascomycota; class Pichiomycetes; order Pichiales; family Pichiaceae; genus Saturnispora; species Saturnispora serradocipensis. The sequence goes on along the minus strand of JAJLVS010000041.1, from coordinate 27,950 downwards.
AATATCTGGTGAGCAAGGTTGACCATGAATATCGGCAACAAAATTTTTAGCCTTTGGTGAATGGTTATTGCGTTCTCCATGGTTGAGCATTATGGTAATATGAGGCAAGCAATGAGTTCAGCAATCAACACAGTTAACAACAGAAACCTAATGTTCAATTTCTGACCAAAAAAACAGAGTTAGGTTCTGTGAGTCACAAAGTTGTTTAATGACTGGTTGATGATTATAAATCCAATGATCAACTAATATGGAAAGATGTGTTTTATGTTCTAGCTGCTACAAAAACATGATGTCAGTGTCAAAGCTGATGGAGAATGGCTACGGGGTTTCCCTAACAGGTCCACTTTTGTTTATTTACCACAGGAAGTGAAGTTGTGGCTATGATCCTCTATGATGGAGATTTTTTCAAGATATATCCATCATGTAAAGTTCCCTTCTAGAATCAGTAACCTACTTGCAAAGAGGTAAAGCTCATAAACACAAACATTTTGCGGAAGTATGCTGGTTTTGTAGAATTAAGAAGCGTATTGGAAAGGAGTGCTATTTCCGATTAGAAAGTAAATGGTGCGTTGTAGGAGTGTAGTACATGTGCTAGAAATTTAATCAATGATCAGTGTGATCTTGTATTTAGAGATGCTTATTCTGGCTACATCATTGGAAAGGTACTTGAAAATAGGATAGATGCAAGTCAAAAGTTAATCTCAATATTAAAAGTATTTATGAAATTACTTAGCTTAAAAAACGCCTCAATTGTATACTTGAGAACTGATAATGAATTTAGGACTCAGAAGTTGAAAGACTTTTGCAATAATAATAGCATTATTTTAGAACATACGGCCCCACACAGTAGTTATCAGAATGGTGCAATAGAGTCTACAATTGGTTATTTGAAGAAAAAGATGAGAAATATGCATATTGATTCAGGTATTCCAAAAGATCTATGGCAATATAGTTTCAAACATGCCATCTTTCTTTCTACCCACTTGGCTAAATCTAACAACTTGTGTCGCCTATCAACAAGATAATAGGTATGGAAGATATAATCCATCAAAGTTACTTCCGTTTGGGTGTCAAATTTTCCTTTACAATTACAAAAGGGAACAAAAGTTGTTTAATGTTTCTAATCCTTACATATTTGTGGGATATGAGAACAACTCTGACAAAATAGTTTTGGCTTATGATCATATCAATCATAAGATTAGAACATCTTCGGCGTGGAAGTCTCTAGATAAGATTTTTCCATTAAATAGATACTGGTTAGAACAACAGTATGAAAAAGATCCATTTTCAAACGATGATGTGGATTTTTACGATTTCATTACGTTGGGTGACCCATTCTATGCAGATCCAAATGAATACACCTTAAAAGAGTTCCAAGATTTCGATAATAATATAGACGATAGAAATAGATTATATGATGATATAGATGGATATTATACAACATATAACTCTTCGCCTAATGCCAACATTGGCAACAATAAAACACCGACTCAAACATCAACTCAAACACAGATTTACTATAATACAAGGCCACAATTTAATGTGAACGAAGATTTAATAATGAGGGATCAAACAATAAGTCAAGCAGATTCATCAGACATTGACATGTTTTCGGACTGTTCTGATATCACAATTGAAAAAACTCCACCCTCATTGAGTTCAGATAAACAAACATTAATCAATCGTGATAATGAAACTCCAAGTACGGTAAGGTATAAAGTGCAGGTTGAAGACCTACAAGAGGATTCCGAAGTAGTGACGACTACTCCATATGTAGAATCCGTGAATACAACCCCTGCAACAACCCCTAAAGTTACACAAAAGGTATTGGAGAGTACTGAAACTCAAATAAAGCAAAAGATGTTACCAAGTCAAGAGTTGCTAACCAAAACAAGGAATGTTGATAAACAAATAACAAATCATGCTGAAATCTATGTACGTCATAGTATTGACTGAGCATAAAACATGCAGAGTAACAATAAGATGTTAAAGATTTCGTAAATATGCATTACTCATGTAATAAGCTGAGCATTAATACATGAATCATATGATATTGTCATACAAACATAGTCAGAGTTATGCCCATGCATTAAATGCACTTCAACTCTGACTTACATTATCTTTTATCTTATTAGTATCAATTAGGAAATTATATTCTTTAGGATTGCTTTACTCATTGTATTAAAGTTTCACTTGTCTAATTCAGATAGTCTAGAACCAAAACTGCGGTTTATATTCTAATTTCTATCTTGTGTATAAAAGGTCTTCATTTTACCTTTTACTTTATAACTCTTTTATAGTTATTTTAATCATTCCGAACATGGTTTAAAATAATTAAATCACTTCAAAACAGCAACAAATTGGTGTGCATGAATCTTTTTTTTTTTTCAAAGTTGTTGCAGGGAGCCCTCCACCTCCAAAATTTTGATGATGATCGTGCAGCAGTCTGAAGAATTATATTGAAAAGCATCTGACTAGACCATATGTACTTATGGAGTAAATTATGACCCAGCAACATGCTCCGGTGTTGCAAATAATCAATTGCACCAAGAGTATTATTTTCATCCTCAAAAGATATGCCGGCGTACAAAGCGCTCATAGTTTCCACATTGTTGGCTTCAATCTCTGATGAGGATAATAAAGGACCGTGAACTCTCGCAAACGACGAAGAAGAACCAGGAAAAACCATGAGCGCCCCAACCTTTCCTTCCTGGTCCATACAATTTGCGAATGGATTAATCTTTTCCAAAATATCTGGATCATCGTTGTCACCCTCTAAAAACAATACGATGTCAAAATTAGCGCTAACATGGACAGCCAAATTGAAGCCCAATTGTTCGTTGCATATGTTTGCAGTGCTGTTGTACAAGTTGAACGCTTCCTTCAATGTTAAATCTGCAGTTGTATCAGTCAATATTGCAGACACTCGGGCCATCAAAATGGTCAAAGCTAACACAAAACATGAAACGAGAGTCATGTTCTTGGTTCCAAAAACTTTCTGAGTCTTCTTGCAATCATTTACTTCTACTTTCTAAAAAGACTGCAGAAAAAGTTTTGACAATAACCCAACTTTCGATTAAAGATAAAGTAAAAAAAAGTAACTGCAGTTTTATGCTCAGAACACCTCATACATATTCTGATTTGATAAATCCAGAGTTTATCACTCAAATCGTCAATTATGAATTAATTATAGCGGCTATTTATATTAAATTGGACTTAATGGATTAAGTAGTCAATATAGACAGAAATATAATATCAACTTTGAATACGTTCGTATGACCAGTATCATATAATTCATGTCCTATAAAGCTAGTATTCATGTATCAACGCTCAGCTTACTACATGAGTGAACTACATTTACCAAGCCTTTAACATCCTATCGTTTCTTTGCAGGTACTATCTTAACTTATGTTCTGAATGATTCAAAAAATACAAAAGAATTCTGAAGTAAAAGGTGAAATAAAGGCCTTTCTACCCAAAATATAAATTAGAATATGAGCCGTGGTTCCGGTTCTAAATTATCTGAATTAGTCAAGTAAAGCTCCAATACAATAAGTAAAGAGTCCTAATTGATATCAATTAAAGAAGAGATCATGTAGACCAGATCTTGATGTGCATTTTATGGACACGCATAATTTTTAAACAGGACACCCTAATGTCTGATCATTATATCAGGTAACTGCATATGATCAGCTCACATCCAATTTTTATTGGCCTAATCAAGTTGATAACGTTTTGTATAATAATTGACAGGAGTTGTAAGTAAAGTTTGACTTCATTTAACACAATTTAGTCTATAATTGACAGCTATATCTTTCTCCTTCTGCACTCTGCTTACTAGTTACTGACTACACACATCTACCCACGCATTAATTAATAATAAAACTCTGTTTCCTTCTCGTTTGAGAAACACGTCGTTCGTATTTCCGTCGGCGTTATCAAATCTCGCTCGACTCTCTCACTCCCTGTCAAATAAAAAGTAGTAGTTTATTCACTTCTCTTTGCTTACCCACGCAGACATCGACAACTCATTCACAACAGCTTCGTTGTAGCAAAAGCAACCTTACCAAGTGGATCATATTATAACATATTTTTCCGCACAGTGATTGAGACAAGGATTGCAAAATGCATGCGCAGGATATATTTCAGACTTTGAAAAGTGGTGGAAGTGTAGATTTGCAAGATCCTGCAGCTGCCCAATTGATGGACGCATCGCGTTCCACTAAAGAAACTCTTGTTCTATTGAATAACTCATCTGATCCAGCAGAAATAAGGAAATTACTGTCGCACATAACAAATGCTACTATTGACGACTCTGTCAACGTTTTTACTCCATTACACATCAACTACGGGAAGAACATCAGAATCGGTAAAAATGTCTTTATAAACTTTGATTGTGTATTCTTAGATCTTGGTGGCATAATCATTGAAGATGATGTCTTAATTGGGCCAAAGGTTAGCCTATTAACAGAGGGGCATCCAATTTCTTCACAGAAAAGACATCAGCTAGTTGCTTCCCCAATCCACATTCATAAGAACGCATGGATTGGTGCGGGTGCCACGATTTTAAACGGGGTCACGGTAGGAGAGAATTCGGTTGTAGCTGCAGGTGCAGTTGTGACGAAAGATGTTCCTCCAAACACAGTGGTAGGGGGTGTTCCTGCAAAAGTGCTTAAGAAAATAGACAATTAAGTATGATTCTTAACAGTTTTTGTGGAGGATTCAAGTAATCCATCCAAACTTTGGTTTATTGTCCTTTGACATAGGAGCAATAAAACTAATTGGTGTATTTACTATGGATTGATCTCTCTATTTTACCTTTTGATCACAACACTTTTTTCCTATTATCTCGTGTCTGAAGCGGCATAACCACTTGAAGACAGATTCGGTAGTTTTGCCAAACATAGGACGAGAGGTCTGCACCTATATAATGCAAGGTGCTACACATATGTTTGATGCTTCAAGTTAGATCACCTTCATATATCATTGAGCGACCGTCTAACATTTACACAACACCATCACACAAGTTGCCCAAGTTCTTTTTATTTTTTTCAACCTTCACCATTTTCCCTCTAAGCAGCTGAACACAGTTAGAATCGTCACAATAAGTGGTAATCAATTATTGCTCAGTTATTAATTAAGATACTTATTGTTGAAGTATAAGCTGCAACATACATGCTGCTAGCGTATGATCACAAATGTACGACATATACTAATTTAACCATGTAACTCATGTAACATGTAAGTGTACATAACAATAGAGAGTTACATGTAACGTTGAATATCTTAATGCAATACATGCCTATTGTGTCACTACTTCTAAGCAGCAGTATGCTTCCAATCTTTTCCGTTGGTATCATGCCTATTGGATTAATTACAACTAATGGGTACTCCTCCAGTAAAACAAAAGCTAATTCTAACTTACACTATATTTATATAACCAATGTTTTACTATAACAGGGATTGGACATCCAAAATCAGCCGTTTCATTTTGACTTTCCAACGATTGGGTACTTGTCCCAAATCCAGTTCTAACTGAATGCAGAACTACTGTGCAGACATGATAATCTTTGGTTTGAAATATATATATAGTCACGAGCTAAGAAAGAATTTGGAAACGAGGGCTTCCATCTGTGGCCTGTTAACAACTGATTTCATAAGATGTCGGACCGTTGCTCTGCTTTGAATTATTGAAACACCATGCTCAACACCGCCAGAGAGTAACTGACCCGCTGTTTATGTTTTCGATTTGCTCGATGCATCACATGGTGTAGTCATCCCTTAGGTCTAATGAGTAGCATGTTGTCAAGAAAGGTCCTGATCAAAATCGCATCTACTTGCAATCTAGGAAATAAACCCAAATTCATGTTCACTCATTGAGCTTTAGAGCGCACAAGAGTACACTAGCATTTAATTTTCCTTATCATTACGAATTACGTTAATAATACAGGTTGCTATGTTAGTCTCGTCCAGTTTGATGGGCTCGAGAATTGGCGGTGAAAACGTGAGTGGACCAAGATCATGCAGATTTATCACGCTACCATGACATGTAAGCTTATCTTTTTGTTTCTTAGCAAGATTTCTATCAGATGTTACAATAGAGCTGATTGTCCGTGATAACTTACTTCACCTAACCGCAATCACCGGTTGGAAGCTTAGCATTCTTCTCGGCCTAAAATATAAAATGGCTATAAAAGACATAAAGCGACTCCAATGTCTCGCTAACAGTTGTTAATTTAAAACGACACCGAGAGGGTTCAGATTGCAGAACAGCTATTTGAAGCATAAAAAGCGCTGCTATGAACGGATTCCACACTACAGCAGTAAAAAACCATTTAGCTACAACGCTCTATTGTTGGCCAACCGCTGCCTGCCAAGGCACAACTCAAATGCCCCAACGCTGTACTTCTTGACGCCCAAAGCTGGGTTCTTATCTGTTGTTCTTATCTTATCGAAAAATTATTCTTCAACATCTCTGTAACAAAACAAAATTTTACCCGCACGTTATCTCTATGGTGGAGAAGATCAACGAAACTAAATAATAGAGATTCCAGCTGAAGAAATGAAGTATAAATGTAAAGCATTATCTTAGTCACTCCATTTAAAACATGAGGCATCTTGAGTAGCCAAAGAAATATAGAGCAAAATGAATCGTTTTACAAACTTTATGAAGGGATCATCACCCAAGGACCAAAGCACTGTTACTGTTGTGGAATCTATTGACCACGAATCCAGAAGTGCTGCAAAGAAGAACTACACCATTGAAGTGGATGAGTTTGATGAAGATGACGCCTCTGTTGAATTTGATGCTGGTGGCATTCAAAAGGGTCTCAAAGCAAGGCACATCCAGATCATTTCCCTTGCAGGTGCTATCGGCACTGGTCTTTTCATTGGCTCAGGTGCTGCCTTAGCTGCCTGTGGTCCTGCGGGTCTTCTCACTGGCTATCTTATTCTTTCCGTCACTGTGTGGCTGGTAATGAACCAGCTTGCAGAAATGGTTACCTTTATTCCAACTGCTGGTCAGACCACCTGTTACGCCCTTTGTAACAGGTACACGGGTAATCAATCACTTGCTTTTGCCACAGGTATGAACTTGTACTATGCACAGGCTCTTATTGTTCCTGCCGAGATCACTGCTGCTGCCTTTGTTATTGAATACTGGACTGAAAAAGTCAATGTTGCTGTGTGGATTGTCATCTTCTGGGTGACCATGTGCGCTTTGAATTACTGCGCTGTCAAGTACTTTGGAGAAATTGAGTTTTACATTGGTTCCATTAAAATCTTCACTTTAATCGGTTTACTTATTGTCGCCATCGTGATCTTTTTTGGAGGTGCTCCAGACTCTCATGGTGTTTTGGGATTTCACTATTGGAACAACCCGGGTGCTTTTGTTGAACATTTGGTTCCTGGAAATACGGGTAAGTTTCTTGCTTGCTGGACCTCCGTTATCAAATCTGCTTTTGCCTTCATCTTAAGTCCAGAATTGATCACTGCTTGTGCCTCCGAAACTCAAAATCCTAGATTCAACTTGCCAAAGGCTACGGATAGGTTTATTTACAGAATGATCTTCTTCTACGTCTTTGGTTCTCTTGCTATTGGTATCATGGTTGCCTCCAATGATAACAGGTTAATGAATGCCATTTCCTCTGGAGCTCAAGGTGCGGCCGCTTCCCCATTTGTTATTGGTATCCAAAATGCCGGTATCAAGGTTTTGAACCACATTGTCAACGCTGCTATTTTAACTTCCGCCTACTCATGTGGTAATGCACAATTTTATTCTGCTACGAGAACCTTGCATTCCATGGCAATGCAAGGTCAGCTTCCTAAAATCTTTGCCAAAACAAACAGATTCGGTGTTCCATGGGCCGCTGCCACCTTGACGAATGCTGTCAACCTCTTGGCCTTCTTGAACGTTTCAAACTCAGCTTCCGTGGTTTTCACCTGGTTAAGTAACATTTCTACTGTTTCCGGTTTCATTTCTTGGGTCTTAATTGGTGTTACCTACATCCGATTCAGAAAAGCCATTGACTGCCATAACTTGAACGATAGAGTGATTTACAGAAAGAAGTTCCAGCTCATTGGTGCCTACTTTTCTGTGTTCTTCTTCTCTTTGGTTGCTCTCACTAATGGTTACGCTGTCTTTTTTGACTTTAACGCAAATGACTTCATTGCCGCTTACATCACCATTCCAATCGTTCTTGTTCTCTATCTTGGACACGCAATTTGGTTCAAAAACTGGCGTTTGTTTGCACCACCTGAAGAAATTGACTGTTTTACTGGATTGGCCTTTGTTGAAAAGGAACAAAGCGCTTATGTCCCACCAGTGGCTAAGAACTTCCTCTACAAAATCTGGTATTGGTTATTGTAAGTTCTCTTTTTATACCACTCATTTTCAATTTTATCTTTTTATCTTTTTGAACCGTTAACATTCTTTGCTTGCTACTTGCACGACATATATAGTTTCAACTTCCACGTTTTCAAATTTGCTGAGCCGCTGCATGCTCACTATTTTTCATGAAATAGTAGAAGCATAAATATCAGACAAATTGTAGCCTAATTAGATACTTTATGGAAGAAAATTCAAAGTCGATCACTTTAACGATGATCGGCAATTCTAAATCATCAGAAGCACAAAGTTTTTGTAGTTCTACTTATGCTATTTAACTTAAAATGAGTGTTTATCTTAAAAGACAGCAGTTTTGGTTGTTATTAATAATACGCTATAGATTAGTAATCAGGTTTTACTGTCATTAGTCATCAATGTTTGTTTCACCTTAATAGAAACTTATTCTTTTCTACATCTTTTTGCTAATTTTGCTCCTATTATGCTAGTTATCATATGGTGAACATATATTAGATTAGTCTCCGGTATTGTTGACGTGGTTTTAGTTTTTTAGTGCTAAACAATAAAGGCAATAAGCTCTTGATTTGTAGTGATTTACGATACCATGTTCAGCTTATGGGTCAAGATTTGAATTTTAGTTTTTCCTCAAAATTGTTACTCTCACCAAGTTATGCTGCCGCCAAAACTAAGCAAATGTAATTTAGTTTAGGAACGGGTATGTCCTCAAGATTACCAGAGTTGATAAAGGTGAGCTTTGTTTCAGTGAGCCGAAAAGGGAAGGCATTCAAGTTTTATAAACATCATGGTTTTTACTATGCTTTAGAAGTAGTTCAGGCCCACATTCGGTTTCCTTCAGCTTCTTCTGTAAAGAATGTTGCCTCATAAGCATCCAACATGCAGTTTCTTTGAATTTGGTTGATGCAAGGTATACCCGATTTTGCTTGATGCATTACAGTAATTACGCACATATCCTATTCATCTTTGCCTCAGTTATCAGTAGTCGATGTTGAGCCCAAGCAACTGAATACAGACTTTTCATGAACATGCAAGACCCAAGCTGTGAAACTTATCCCACAAAAGTAGCCACAAATGTGTCTTCTACAACTCGCAGTGTAAATATTGGGCCAACTAGATAATTTCCGTAGTATAATGTGGACGATCACGTCGAATTTATATTCACTAAGCGTGAAGCAACAAATTTCTAGAGTGGCAAAACAATGTTGTTATTGTATTGGCCATTACTAGATTATTGCGAGGGCTAAGCGTAAGTCCATCTTTTGAGAGTGGTCACTCTGCAAAATTCATCTTGATTTGAGCTTGGACATCAACTGATAGGCGCTGCTGACGCGCATTCCAGTCTAATAACGATGTTAGGCTTGTAGTTCTGAAGCCAAAAGCGTGAGTGGCCTTCCATATGGATTCTGTGACACCAAGCTGGCAAAGCACTTGTAGTTACCCAACAGCTGTGTTTCTAGCTGCCATTATCTTTGCAGCAGCAGGCCCGAATGACCCTATAACCGCGTTGATATCATATCACAGCAAAACAATAGCAATGGCGTTGCTCAACAGGGCAACAAAATGCATATTCAGGCCAACACAAAAAGCAATGCTGACGTTGTTGCTCATGAGAGCAGGGCCCTCCTTGTTAGTTGAAGACACGCTTCTCTCGTCACATGAGAGAACCAGACGTTCCCTGGTTGTCCAGTGAAAAGTCTTAACCTATGCCACATTGCTTCCATCTATCCCCGTGTCAGGTCGCCGACGGAAGTATGGCATTGGTTAAACCAATATTCCGAATTTTGAGGCAGTGCAACTCTCGAGCAAAAATTTCTCCGTGAAATTCTGAGCGTAACACCTTTGGAGCCCTGTTCTACCTATCTTTGAGCACCTATGCAAGGAAGCGTAGGCACGCAGAAGAGGGGCAACAACACTAGTATCAACCATTTGTCTGACAGGTATTGCAGCGTCACCACTTTTTACTGATGTAATTTCAGATGATGAATCTAGACTTTTTTCCGCTGTCGACAATAGAGTATCACCCTCTTTTGCGCGCCTAATTCCAACTATGTGCTGTTAATGACTGCTATCGATGCAACATCTCCCCCGCCTTTTTCGTGTTACCGGGGTCCTGTATTTTATTCCGCTCTTCTTCGAGACAGGAAAAAAAGAACACGGATGGACTATCTCCCCGCAAAAATAGAACAGACGGTCGTTTGACAAAATCATGGGGAAACACCGCAGGAAGAACTTGAAACGAAAGCGATCGGACAGCCGTGCAAGCATCCGGGGGGCTGCACATGGTTTTGTGTTGAACCTTACAGTAGTAGCGTAGACTCGTCACACGCACTTTAAGGCGCCCAAGCTCTGTGGATTTCTAGATCTAAAGTAAGGATCAACTTTCATAACCTCCCATCAGTGAATCCGGACCAGCGGTAAAACTGTATTTCCTTTCTGGACGGATAAACAATCAGAAAGGTGTGCGGCTGGCGCGCTCTTAGATTGTTCAGGTACAAATAAATATTGCGGGGAGCTGTTTCTCCGTTTCCACTCTCAGCATGGTAGCAAAGATGAAGTCTAGTCTTCCTCAACAGAAAAATTTGACTATAAAACCAGGGCGTGTTCCCAGTAATATCCATCTTTCTGCTTCGTACTTTAATTATCAAAAAACACAAACAGTCAACGTTATATTATGTCAACTAGCAATAGTGAAAGTGGATCAATTGTTGTTCCAGAAAAAACAAACGAAAAAACAAACGCTATCGAGTATATTGAAAGAGAGGATGCTCCTTTAACCTTAAGATCCTGGATCATCTGCTGTTTTGCCTCCTTTGGTGGTATTTTTTATGGTTACGATTCAGGTTACATCTCTGGTGTTATGGCCATGGATTTCTTCATCGAACAATTTACCGGTAAGACTAACGACGGTAGTGCCGACTTTTCCCTAAGTTCTTCTCAAAAATCTCTTATTACTTCTATTTTATCTGCTGGTACTTTTTTTGGTGCCATCATCGCCGGTGACTGCTCTGACTATTTCGGAAGAAGATACACTGTCATCGGTGGCTGTGGTATTTTTATGATTGGTGTTGTTCTTCAACTTGCTGCCTCGACCATTGCGCTTCTAGCGGTCGGACGTATCATTGCTGGTTTGGGTGTTGGTTTTGTCTCCGGTGTTATTGTTACTTACATGTCAGAAGTTGCTCCTAGAAAAGTTAGAGGTGCTATTGTTTCTGGTTATCAATTTTGTATTACTATTGGTCTTTTGATTGCTTCTGTTGTTAACTACGGAACCAAAAACATTGAAAACTCCGCTGCTTACAGAATTCCAATTGGTATTCAAATGCTTTGGGCCATCATTCTTGCTGTTGGTTTATTCTTTTTGCCAGAATCACCAAGATTTTTTGTTAAAAAAAATCAAATCGAAAAGGCAGCAGCTGTGCTATCAACTTTGAGACAGCAACCAATTGACTCTGCTTACGTCCAAGAAGAACTTGCTGAAATTGTTGAAAGTTTTGAAAGAGAGTTGGCAATGTGCCCAAGTCAATCATACTTTGACACTTGGAGAGCCTGCTTTACAGGTTCTCTTAAAGATCAATCATCAAACTTGAGAAGAACAATTTTGGGTACTTCGATTCAAATGATGCAACAATGTACAGGTATCAACTTCATCTTCTACTTTGGTACTACTTTTTTCAAGGAATTGGGAACTATTAAAAACGAATTCTTGATTTCTATCATCACCACTATCGTTAACGTCTGTTCTACTCCTGTATCTTTTGTTGCAATTGAAAAAATGGGTAGAAGGCCTTTGATGATTATTGGTGCTGCTGGTATGCTTGTGTGTGAGTTTATTGTCGCAATTGCTGGTACAGTTGACGGCAAGAATCCAGCCACAGTGTCTGCTATGATTTCTTTTATTTGTATTTACATCTTCTTCTTTGCTTCTACCTGGGGTCCAGGTGCTTGGGTTGTTACTGGTGAAATGTTCCCATTACCAATTAGATCAAGAGGTATTGGTCTTTCAACTGCTTCTAATTGGTTATGGAACTGCATCATTGCCGTTATTACTCCATACATGGTTGGTACCGATCAAGGTAACCTTGGTGCAAAGGTCTTTTTCATTTGGGGTTCCCTTTGTTCTTGCTGTTTAATCTATGCTATTTTTTTGATTCCAGAGACCAAAGGTTTAACTTTGGAACAAGTTGATCTAATGCTTGCAGAAACAACACCATTGACTTCAAGTAAATGGAAACCACATCACTTGGGTAATTACCAAGAATTCATGGACGCAAAAGCTGTTGCCACCTTTAGTGAAGTGGCTGATGATAGAGTGTCCGTTTAAAATAAGCTTCGTATATTTTTATCTTCTTTATGATTAAAAAACTTTTATGAAAATTCTAACTTCAACCATAGTTTCTGATTGGTATTGGAAATACTAATATTTTAAATATGGTTTGTTTTGGCGATGTCGCTTACTTTGATGGTGATGTGGTATCTTGTTCTTTCTTTTGCGTACATTTTATCTTCCAAAAAGCAAAGTTTGCTACCAAAATCAAACCATCATTTCCACAATTTTGGTTATTTTGGCTTCACTCTAATTAGTGAACGTTAATGCCAATATATGAAAAAAGTTTATGTGGATTAATAGTAGTAGTATTTTGAGAAAGCGGCGACGCTTTCTATCATCTTTCAAAACGGTGAATTTTTGGATATTGCTTGCTGGCCAATTAAGAACATTCACTGCCGCAAGGATACAAGTTAAACGGATGCAAAAGCTTTTCAATTAAAGTTTGTCAACTATGTTGCTGAGCCCTTCCACAACATGTGTTTCAAAAATTTGGCGCGTAGTCACGTGCTGGAGTTCAGAAACTTTGGTTATATCAGGTGTACTGTTTTTTATATGTGTTGTCAAATAAGCGTGAGTAGCATTGTGCGAATGCAAACTTGATTTAGCCTCATGGGATCAGTCACTAGCTTTCGCATTTGGGTTCTGACGCCAGTTCGGTTGATGGCCTCGGTACCAGAGCAATATTATTCTTCTGGTCGCTTCAGAAAATAGTTGTTCTTTTGCGTACTTCGTATAATATCATAACTAGAAACTTAGTGTTTTGATACCCAGATTTCACCACGATTGAAGATCTAACACCTAAAAATGAAACTTTTACGAGCGTAAGTCTGACGGTATTAAGTAAAAGTGTATAATATATTTCGTGCAGAGTATGGTAGTAGAACTAGCGCTGGTTGAGGAGATTAAGGACCATAGGCGACTAATGTGAACTTCAACTAAATGTTCTTATTAGCTTCAAGTAGAGTGTGCCAGTTTGTAAAAAGCTCGTATTCCAAAAATTCAATCCTTTACCTTGATGGGCTTTATCACACAATATGACTGTGGTTTGTTTGCAAATAATTTACAAAAGTATCTTATCGTCTTCATTTGTCCTAAAAAAAACACTTCCAAAGTTTTGTCTTGTATCATCATTACAGCGACAGCTTTGGTCGTTCTTTTTTCACAACAAACAAACCCAAGTTGTAACGCTTTATAACGAGTGCAGAAGTTGACTGGGCTCCTGTCAAAGGGAATTAACCCTAAAGGTATAATCAGTGTAACCGTTTGAAAACCGCTTCCAGCTGGGATTATAGTGAAGCTCGAAAAGAGCAATTTTGGGAATGTTTATTTGAACATAGTATGTAAATATCCAAGAAAGCTGATAAACCCTTGCTTCAAACAATTGCCTGGTTTCCGCCGTCGCTTGCAACAACAGATCATCGACCTAAGATGCGGTATTCCAAAAATAGAAATCTTTTGATTGCGATTTTTAGAAAAAAATGTCTCAAGTATCTGAAATCTGAAATGTAGAAGGGCTAAAGTGAAGTTTCAGCCAATAAAAAGCTACTCCTGAAAGAATTGGTCATAGCCACCTTTGTGGGAATGTTTAACATCTGCCAACAAGTACTGGATAACCCGATGGCCGTAACTGAAGTTGGGATTAATACATGTTGGCCTATGCTTGAATTTGAATTTCAAACCTCTGTACGCTGCACCTTGTACATATGAGGCTGCTGCTACTTTAAAATATGGGGTTGCCACAACATGAAGATTTACAGACTGTTATTACAAGCAGCGAACTGGATTGAAAACAATAGCATTAACTTTTTTGCCAATAGAATCCTCTTGCAAGAATGTACGGAGCCGCCCGTATGATGCAGCCTGACCTGCAGCTAAACCTCTCGGTCGGTGTTATCAGATTTCCAAAATTAAAAGCTTGCCAAAAGAAATTCTACTACATGTTCGCCTCATGCGGACAATAATGTTGTCCGAGATTGCGCTAAACGAGCTGGTAGGGAGTGTTTGCTGATTACAGTTCCCATAGGGTTAGCTTTGGAGCATCGCTACGTGTCTCTGCATCTTTATGCTATCTCATATCTTTACAACTCATATTACAACTAGTTCGTTTCAATTGTATCTTGCTGTTTTAGTTTTGATCCAATTTTCAGTGGACCCACGCTTCCACCGCAGATTCCACGTAAAAGCTTCTTTACTCTACTAACAGTGGAAAAAAAAATAAAACCGCATCCTCGGAAAGTTTTGGAAGGATCGCCACAAAAATTTCACCAGCTTCTTGTTAGCAGTACTACGTCTGTTTGTCGCTTCTTTGCGCTCTACATATGGACCTCATTAATGAACAATATTTTGTTAACAAAGGCCAATAAATTTTTTGTTCTACCGCTCAACAGGATGAGAGAGAAAATACAAAGAGTGTGCCGCTACCGATACTTCTATTGTGTTCGGCATGGACTGATTTGCAATTCAATGGAATTCTGCACGACTTGCTAAATGGAATTTCACCTGATTTCAGGTTTGAAATTGTTTATGGGTGTTGATGTAATGAAGTCCAGGAACAAAATCTTTTTCGCCATTAACTTAGGGTTGGGCGTGCAAGTGAAACAAAAAGTTTCACTGTTCTAAGAAATTGAAGCAAACAGGGGAAAAAAGCGTGGTCTAGTTACCAACTGAGCTTAAAATTTCTGCTTCTTCTGCTTCTGGAAACGTAAGATCTCCGCCCTGGAATCTAGCCCACTGTTTCCATTCCTTTCGATTTTTTTAAGAGTAACTCTCTATGTTAGGCGCTCTTAGTACAAGCGGATTCTTACTGGACACTATCTTTCGGATCGCAGGATGGGTAGCTTCTGCCCCAGCAATTCATAGCCCAGATTAGTGTTACGTTTTGTGACAATGTCTCTTAGGCCAAACTTAGTGTGCACCACACAAAGGATTTCAAGATCCGCTATTGTTTTAAGCGTTTCTGCATCCTGACATCATTATTTGATCAACAATAATGCAGCACTTTGCATTTTAAAGAATGTTATAGTGCGCCTCTTGTGATGGTAAACTGGAACTTCATTTATAAAAGGCTTTATTGCTGTTCTTGTTACAAGTTTTTTCATTTGTTGGTCAAAGCAATGTATTCCTCACACCTCTATTTGTTCAGCACATTTTTGTTGTATTTTGGCAATACTGTATCAGCAGCAACTACTGGTACTATTTTCTCAACAGCAAGCGCCTGCAAGTTTTCAAACGTTGACTCAGGTAATGGTTTTATGCTAAAGTATTATGATTATCCGTTAAGTGATAGCTCCATGTTTTCGAATACGAACTATCTTGCCACGGGTTATTTGTCACATACACCTCTTTCATCCACGACAGGTGTTACAGACGCTACAATTTGGATTACCAATGTTCCTTATTTATCTGATAGTCATATGACAGTTTATAACATGGATGTTTACTATGCTCATTTTCTCTTTGAATTTACCGGTTACTTTATTCGTATGTTATTTTTCAAAACGCAAATTTGTCCTGTCTCCGTTGACGTTTAAGCATAATCTAACATTAGTCTTTTTTTAACAGCACAAGTTACTGGGTTGTACACATTTCAAGCTACTCAAATTGATGATTCTGTCATGGTATGGATTGGAAGCGGTGCTTTCGATTGCTGTAATGGAAACACTCAAACGAATACCCCCGAAAACGCTGCAGATACTCCAGTTTTGTATTCTGTTAAACCTGTTGGTGGTGCTGTTGCAAGTTCAACGTCGCTAGTTTACTTGGTTGCTGGTTATTACGTTCCTATGAGAATTGTTTATGTTAATTTTGCTCAGGCTGCCAAGTTTCGTTTTACGTTTTCAGATCCGAATGGAAATCAAATCAATAACTTCCACGACAATATTGCGGCTCCTGCAAATGGTTTATCACCAGAACAGTGTACTCCAGCCACAGTGACATTACCTGGTACAACCACAATTACTTCTGGTACAACTTCCACGACCTACACCACTACCTCTACAGCTACAAATGGCGCATATATCACAGAAGTTGTCATCGTTGTTCCAACCACCCCATTTGGTACAAGCACCACCACCTCTGGTCTGACCGCTACAACATATACCACCACGTTGACAGGTGAGGACGGTAACCCAACCTCGACAGAAGTTGTCGTCGTTGTGCCAACCACCCCATTTGGTACCGTCACCACCACCTCAGGTCTCACAGCTACAACATATACCACCACATTGACAGGTGAGGACGGTAACCCAACATCCACAGAAGTTGTCGTCGTTGTGCCAACCACCCCATTTGGTACCGTCACCACCACCTCAGGTCTCACAGCTACAACATATACCACCACGTTGACAGGTGAGGACGGTAACCCAACATCCACAGAAGTTGTTGTTGTTGTGCCAACCACCCCATTTGGTACCACCACCACTACTTCAGGTCTCACAGCTACAACATACACCACCACGTTGACAGGTGAGGACGGTAACCCAACCTCGACAGAAGCTGTTGTCGTTGTGCCAACTTCCCCATACAGTGTTTCTTCCGTTACCTCGGGTGACAAGGCCACGACATACACCACCACCTACACCGACTCCAATGGTAAGCCAACATCCACCGGAGTTGTTGTTGTTGTTCCAACTTCTGTCGACTCAAATGTTGTTACTGAGAAATCGACTGCTGTTGTTACCACCTGTCCAAAATGCTCTAATAATGGTGTTTCCACTGTAATTACTTCAAAGCTTGATACCATCACTATCACCTCTGGTTCCGGCATTCCAACAACAGTTACTTCGGTATTTACTATTAGCGAAACTGTTACTACATGCGTTGTTGTTGTCTCACCACCTTCGAATGATTTTACAACGATCACTACAAGCTCTGTGGACAAACCACAAAATCCAAGTGTTGAAACGGCTGTGCACACAGGCACCGATGGTAAGATCACTGCAACAATTGTCAGTTTAGAATCTAAATCTACTGAATTGAGTGTGTCAAGTTCAAAGATAACCACAGCTGCAAGCAAGCCTTCAGATTCAGGTGAAGACCTACAAACAAGAGCTACAGGAAATGACGAAACTTCAACATCTAGTTCTTCTAACACTAGTGACGCAACCACCTATATCGACTTTAATGGTGCTAACTCCAACGTTGAAGTCAACTCATTAGCTTACTTAATGACACTCTTGTTTTGCTTCCTGTTTTAATAGGTATTTATACTTTTTTATTTTTATTTTTATTACCGTGACGTTTTTTATTCGTTAGTAAAATCAATTTCGAACCTGCGACTACTAAAAAACTACGCCACTACGTTAACTGAAATTTTAAAGACATGTTATGAATACAGTTACAGCTAAGCTCGATATTAGTTGTTCGGTTCGCAATAATAAATTAGATTGTATATAAAAGTATATAATGTTAATGTGGTAGACCTCGTTGCTGATAAATCCAGAGTTTATTACTCAAACCGTTAATTATCTTAAACTATGTTCTGAATGATTAATAAACTATAAAAGGATTATAAAGTAAAAGGTAAAATAAAGGCCTTTTATACACAAAATATAAATTAGAAAATGAACTGTAATTCCGGTTCTAGAATATCTGAATTAGACAAGTAAAACTTTAATACAATGAGTAAACCAATCCTAAAGGATACAATTTCCTAATTGATACTAATTAGATAACAGATAATGTAGGTCAGAGTTGAAGTGCATTTAATGCATGAGCATAACTCTTAAAGAAGACATCTTATTGTCTGATCAACAATTTAGGTAACTGTATGTAATCGAATCAGGTAATCCAATTTGTATTGGCTTGAGATAGCAGATAAGGTTTAATTTGCTAATTAATTAAAGTCTCAGATAAAGTCCCACTTGATTTATCCTAATTTAATTCATAATTTGACAAATTATAAATTAAATATAAATTTATTATATCATTAATTATAGCGGCTATTTATACTAATTTGGACTTGATGGATTAATGAGTCAACATAGAAGAGATCTAATGTTTACTCTAAATATGTTTGTATGATAAATTTTTACAATTTCCGTATAGCGGTAATAACGATTTAGTTTGCTTAATTAAAAAGTGTATATAATTACTATAAAATTATAATGTGGGGATCGGTTTCTATATTAGAAATTATATTAGATTCTAGGTCATCTAATAAATAATACGAAGCTTTATTTCCTGATATATGTCTTGAACATTTCTTTTTAAGAATGGCATAGTAAATATGCTCAGTGTCTTTTGTTATTATTTCAACATAAATATCATATGACTCATCGTATAATGACATTCATGTATTAATGCTCAGCTTATTACATGAGTAATGCATATTTACGAAATCTTTAACATCTTATTGTTACTCTGTATGTATTATGCTCAGTTAATATTATGATGTACATAGATTTCATCAGTTGCTAACCATATATATGTCAAGGATGATTATGACTCATACCTTTGTTTACAATAATTTCTAATTACGTTTCCAAATCGGGAATGACTTAACTCAGATCTGTAACTAGACATACTAGGACAAGTGTTTTATAAACTATGTTCTAAATAATTAAAAGACTATAAAAGAATCCTAAAGTAAAAGGTAAACTAAAGGCCTTTTATACACAAAATATAAATTAGAATATGAACCGCAATTCCGGTTCCAGACTATCTGAATTAGTCAAGTAAAACTTTAATACAATGAGTAAAGCAATCCTAAAGGATACAATTTCCTAATTGATACTAATTAGATTAAAGATAATGTAGGTCAGAGTTGAAGTGCATTTAATGCATGAGCATAACTCTTAAAGAAGACATCTTATTGTCTGATCAACACTTTAGGTAACTGTATGTAATCGGATCAGGTAATCCAATTTGTATTGGCTTGAGATAATTGATAAGGTTCAATCTTCTGACTAATTAAAGTCTTAGATAAGGTTCAACTTGATTTAGCCTACTTTAATTCATAATTTGACAAATAAATGTCAAAGTAAGTGGTAATCAAGTAGTGCTCTATTATCAATTAAGATGTTTAATACCTACTTACATTTTTCAGAGTAAGTTGGTTCTTTTTCTATCAGCAAGCAAAGTTTTGTGCGTCAACAGTTGGTTATTGATAGCTTCTAATTCACTAAATAATGCGTATAATAGATTAACAGTTCTTTTTTCATAGTCATAAATCAAATTGCCGCTAATAGGAATTTCATTTGTTTTCCTATTGTTATACGTGGGTAGTAAAGATAATGAAAAGTTGGGTGCTCCTTTTGTTTGGAACTGTATGTTTATAGCATTTGCAGCGTGTTCAATTGTTTTATATTGCTTATTTGAAAGCTCAACATTGAGTGCTTCGTGCAATTCTTGAACTTTTGTTTTCGGATCACTTGAGCCAGCTAACATAAGTTATCATTCTATATTGTCTCAAATAGCTTAAAGTTACGTGAAAATCAAATTTACTATTGTTACAAACCTTAGTAAGTAATCAAACTTTGGCGAAGATACTAACTATACATTACTGTATCAGGTATATCATGAGCATTAGTAAACCAAGTAAAGTAAATCAGAATAACTTGTGAAAAAAATGAAACAATAAGTTAAGCATCCATTTCAGTCACCCAGTTTTTTTAGGAAGTTATTAGTAAGCTTTAATAATATAAATAAACTCTATGAGCTCCACAATGTCTATAACATAATATATTATTTTAATTAACGATTTATTTTATACTTAGGATTTGTTAGAATAATACAGGTAAACCTTGCATAAAGCTGCCAAAAAGACCTGAAGTTTTGGAAAGCTTTGCACATTATAATTTCAATTGAGTATAAAGACAAGATTTACATTCGAGGTTGAGCATAATAATTCAGAGCATTTTAACTGTATTTATACTATTAAATGACACTAAGTTAATGCTATAAAGTTTAATGCTATTATGTCTGTTAAAATGATTGCATAGCATGCATATTTCAAGCTATTCTTGAGCTCTACTTAGCTTTCTCAATCATTTCCGTATTACGAAGAACATTACAGCTGCTGCCTTCTTGTTTACTTTTCTTTATACTACTCTAAAACTTGATGTTGTTTAAACATTAATGCTGTTCTTGCATTGTCGAAAAAAAATTATATAATTAACTAACTAGTGTAGTGAAGTTATTTAATTACACATTTTAAATTTTTATAAGAATACGGTAAAAGCGGTTTAATTGTAATGTGTTTGTGGGAATTTATAAAAATTCTAATCTGCAAACTTTTTTCTACCAAATACCAACTAAATGCGTGCTTTGTATTAGATTTCATTAGGGTAGCCCATTTTTCACTGCATTAATCGAAAAGTTAATTACCAGACTTCACTTCTACTAATCTAAATCTATTGCACAAAAGGCCGCGATCTCCTAATAAGCTACAATTAAATAACTTCAAGTCAACAGGTTTTCATTAAAAGCTGAAAATGAACTTGAAAATATGGTTAAATTTGTAAAGATTGACAGTAAAATAAACGCTCATGAGTTCATCATACAGTAAAATTAATAATAGAAACAATTCGCAAAAAGTAGTCCGCATATTATATTAGTAAACGTTTTCTCTCACATGCCTAAGCTTACCTTTACATATTCCGTTCTTTATAAAATGAGATGAGAAAGACCAACACGGTCAAACATTAAAACTAGATGGTTCTAAGCATAAGCAGTAAATTAACTGATGCTAAAAAAAAAGACTATATTAAAGTGCATCGTTATATTTAATGTAACTGTAAAAAGGTGGAGCTAGACGTTATTTATTTTGCTTCAAGTTGCAAAAGTCAAGTGATTAAATTTTGTCACTAAATTTGTTCGTCAATAACTATTTTATATTTTCTGAGTATAATTATACAAATTACAGTAGTATCATATTTTTTCTGATCACTCAGTCCTCTACTCTGCTCAACCAGTTAAGAAATGGATTCTGTTTTTTACTTACAAGTGCCGAGTATTCTTTGATATGTTTGCTGTTACGTATTGAAGTTAGTGATTAAATGAATGTTAGTGGATACTGGTTTTAAAGTAACAGAATCTTTTAAAATTGCGTTCTAATTCAACGCATCTCTACAAATTATTCACGTCATGAACAAATCTGATCTCAAGTCATAATATACACTAAAGGGATAAATCTCTAAGTTAAACTTGATTTTGTTAAGAATAATGTTGCACAGTATCAAGATAGCATCAGCTACTATAAAATGCAAACAACATTTTTTTTAGTGATGCCTTATTGATATTAGACGTGTCTTTTTTATATTGTTTCAGTGCATATTTGTGATCATCAGTTGTGGGTTTCACAAATTGATATTATAAAAGTGCCTCATTATGTTTTATTAGTACTTTACTAAAGACCAGAAGCGTAGGCCGCGGAAAAATAAACTCAAAATTTCACATATGGTCATCTGATCAGCGACCAACATCAGAAACACTCGACAAATAGTTTGCAATTAAAGCTTACAAGTCCTTGCTCTCGAAGCTGTTAGTAAGATGGCGAAATTCAGTGACATTTTGAGTTTAGCGTCTTTTACAGCCAATCACAAGATTTTAAATCAAGACAGAATTGTTGTCAAAAAAGTTCATATACTTCCAGGATAATAGATTAGAAGATAGGCTACATGTACACGCACTGTTATCTTCAAGTATAGCGTCAGCCTTTTTTCCGTATAAGTTGGGGTTGCCAAGGCGGTTTGTTGATTATGAAAAAATGATCGGATCTTTTCAGCGTAATGATAATTTTTAACGAGAGCAATCAAGTTTTGCTACTAGATTTTCTGTGAAACCAAGATGTATGAAGTTCTGAGAAAGAGATGCCAATGTGTTGCTTTGGGATGAACTATATTTGCGAATTGTTTTTACAAAATTTTAGACTAGCACATTCAAAGTTTGCACACCAGGATTTGGGAAAAACAGTATAGATTTTTGTTGGCCTTATTTTGATTAGAGATAGAGTAAAACGCTGCAGGAAAAGGTGGCAAAGAAGAAATGCGTGGCGTAGATGAAGTTTGCACCCCCAGAATTCTTTGAATAGCGCAAAGGCATCTTCAAGAAACAAAAATGGAGGAGATCATTATAGCAACTGATGTTATCTGAAAGGCTGCACTCTCATAGAAAGAAATAGTATTTGGGCTAACTGGTTCGCAAACAAGAGTTCTGCAAACTTTATCTTTCTCCAATATGAGAAGAGGTAATTCATTATGGGTACATTGTCCAAGCAAAAGCAGGTTGTTTGTCATCCAAAAGGCCTCAATGCCATTCAGGTATCTAGGATCAAGCTGTGCACAGAGGATCACTAAAAAAATAGTACATTGCACTATTATTTGCACAGCCAAGATCACAAGTTCATGTATCAATAAAAATACAAGTGTTAAAGTTGAAAACGGGTAAGCGACCTTGTTCACCAGACTAGATACTCCAAAGAGTTGAATAGATGGCGAAGCGGATTCAAATTGATTTCACCCAACGAAGACCGTGGCTAGAGTGCCACCTAAGTCTCACCACGTAAAATGAGTTCTCATAGTGAGGATTGACATGATGAATTTGGGTGTGACTGGCCGGCAGGAGCACTTTACAAGCTTACAAAAACTGCAACGTTATTTAAGATAAAAATACACACGCCCACAACTAAAAGTGGCTAAACCAAGGGAGGATAACTATTCACCAAAATTTTCCTACAATAACAAACGTTTGCTACTTTTGGTTTTGCTCACTAGTGAATACAATAGATCCTGCACATTCTTATGCACAACGGTTTTCTTAACATACAATCGGCAGCAGGTCTGAAAAAGTAATTCTGGGGGTTGAAAGTTAAAATCGGCATAAGAGAAGTTTCACTTTCCTATTCTGTACTTTTTACGAGTTTCAAAACGCAGAAAGTTCCTGTAGATTAAAAATAGGCTTTTGCATCATAACAAGCTACTAACATTCTTCCAACAAATGCCACCCCTTCTGTGACATATTTTCACATGCGTGTGAGAGTGAAATTTTGAAAAAATAAGGTTTCCGTATTGTTCACTCAATAGAATTTTCTTGCTAGTTGGAAGTCACATTATCAGAATAGCAACAATGTTTTTGCAGACAATCAAAGTTTCGTATGCCTATAGTGAAGACTTGATTGTGACTTCTATTCGTTTTGCAGGATAGCCCTTTCGCGCGAGAAAAATTTTCATATATGATTGCTATCATCTATAATAACGCCACCCTTCCGGTAACTCAGTTTCACAAATATTGCTGTATTGGTAACGAATGCACAGTAAACTGCCTCTTCGAGCCAAATATTAGGTTGAGGCTGAAGGGGTGCAAATATCACCTTTATTGCAGCACTCGAATTACAATTCCGAGCTACATAGCAATTACACAACAATATACATTCTCGTGGGATGCGAGAGAGATTGCAGCTGCCATCATGGCGTGAAACAATGTCTCCAATATCAATATGGTAAATTTAGTAACATTGCTATCTCGCCAATTTGCTATTTCCGACAAAAATATGCGAACCATCTGTTGATGTTCTTCGGGTTTACACGTGGAACTGGGAGGCAGAAGTCGAGAAGTAAAGATTTTACCGAGGTAGAAATGTTCAGTTTTGGTCATGATCAGCACGACTCAAAAATGCAGTAATTAACAAATCAATATTGTCAGTAATCAGATTTCAATGCACATAGCTTTCTTTCAGGCCGGGTAATGGCTTGCCAAGGTCTGAGCTCCACAGAGTTGCATAGCAGTAGGTCAATCAACCGCAAAGATAAAAAGCACCTTTGAGTTCAAATTTTCTCAGAGGGGGCACATTCTTTCGTGTTGATATGCAAGGTACATACATACGCAAATGCTGCCTTGAAAAAAAGGTTGATGTTCGTCAGATTCCAATATTCAAGTTTGCCAAAGCCATTAACAAGTGTGATCTAGACATTGGGGAACAGCGTACAAGTTCAATTGCAAAGTTACACAGGATAAAAATCCATTTTTAGTTGATTTTTCACATGCTTAGCTAGTAACCTGCAAGTATTATAAACGCCCAAACCATAAATAGACAGTGTTCCTGAAACTTACATCATTAACTATTGCTATTTTGCAAGGCATAATAAGCTGTAAAATGAAAAATAAGAGACTAAATAGGAAATGGGATAACACCAATTATGGCAATTTTTGGGAAGCTCCAATCCTTTAAAACAAGTGGAAATTCCAGCTGCATTGAAAGCAAAGAAGCCTTTTGAATATTTCAATAGCAAAAATGAATTTTTCTGTCTTCAGGTTTTGGGCAGCTATTTTCATAGTCACCTGTTCACTCAAATTTGTGAATGGTATTTCAACGTACTCATCAGCGAGTGCCTGTGTTTTTGACTTAGCTCATGCTTCGACAGGTTTTCATGTGAAATACTATAGTTATACTAGCAATGATCCAAGAATTTATACTGCTAGTTATTTGGCTACCGGCTACACCAACTTACAGCTTATGGACACCGCTGATGGAGTAACAAATCTTCATTACACATTTGGTACATCAACGGCTAATGCTGCAGCCACTGATACTTCAATTTTCTATGGTATGACGGTTTACTATACAACTTATGTTTTTGAGTTCACCGGTTATTATTACCCATCCACAACAGGTTTGTATGAATTTGTTGTCGACTTTGTCGACGATAGTGTTATCTTTTATGTTGGTTATGGTGCTTTTGATTGCTGTTCCGGAAACACTGTCACTACACAAGATTCTTCGTCGTATATTCTTTTTACAAGATGGTACAATAACAGTCAAAGTAACTATAATATGGCTTACGTGTATCTTGAGAAAGGCTTTTATGTTCCATTAAGAATTGTTCAAGCTAACTGGGGTAATGCTGCGGGCCTTCAGTTTGATGTATACATGCCAGATGGTACTAAGGATTCTAACTTCTATGCGAACATGGTTCCTCCTGTGCCAGGATCAGATTGCTCAGCAACATTTGTCCAGAACAAATCTACGGCTACCATTACTTCAGGTGAAACTTCCTCCACATTCACTAGTACTATGACTGATGCAAATGGTAATCCTACTTCTACCGAAGTTGTGGTTCTCGTTCCTACAACTCCATACAGTACTATAACTGTTACCTCTGGCGGATCTTCTTCTACATTCACGAGCACAATGACAGATGCGAACGGTAATCCTACATCGACGGAAGTTGTTGTTGTTGTTCCAGAGCTAAGCACCACCACTATTTCATTACCAGCTTGTACAAACGACAACTCGGGTACTGAATTTACAAGGAAGAGACTGCGTCGAGATGCAGGAGCAGGTATCGTTTCATATGAAGATCGTGTCAGTTGTATTGTAGATACGACCACATTTACTTCGACTTACACCGATTCCAATGGCAATCCAACCAGCACTGATGTAGTTGTCGCCATTCCAACGTCGGAGCTGAGCACCACCACTATTTCATTGCCAGCATGTACAACTGATGCCCCAGCAGTTGAGTTAGCAAGAAAGAAGTTTCGCCGGGATGAGGAAGACACTGCCAGTTGTATTGTAGATACGACCACATTTACTTCGACTTACACCGACTCCAATGGCAATCCAACCAGCACTGATGTAGTTGTTGCCATTCCAACATCAGAGTTGAGTACGAGCACCACCACCTCAGGTCTCACAGCTACAACATACACCACCACGTTGACAGGTGAGGACGGTAACCCAGCATCCACAGAAGTTGTTGTTGTTGTGCCAACCACTCCATTTGGTACCACCACCACTACTTCAGGTCTCACAGCTACAACATATACCACCACATTGACAGGTCAGGACGGTAACCCAACATCCACAGAAGTTGTCGTCGTTGTGCCAACCACCCCATTTGGTACAAGCACCACCACCTCTGGTCTCACAGCTACAACATACACCACCACATTGACAGGTGAGGACGGTAACCCAACCTCGACAGAAGTTGTTGTTGTCGTGCCAACCACCCCATTTGGTACAAGCACCACCACCTCAGGTCTGACCGCTACAACATACACCACCACATTGACAGGTGAGGACGGTAACCCAACCTCGACAGAAGTTGTCGTCGTTGTTCCAACCACCCCATTTGGTACAAGCACCACCACCTCAGGTCTGACCGCTACAACATATACCACCACGTTGACAGGTGAGGACGGTAACCCAACCTCGACAGAAGTTGTCGTCGTTGTGCCAACCACCCCATTTGGTACCGTCACCACTACTTCAGGTCTCACAGCTACAACATACACCACCACATTGACAGGTGAGGACGGTAACCCAACCTCGACAGAAGTTGTCATCGTTGTTCCAACCACCCCATTTGGTACCGTCACCACCACCTCAGGTCTGACCGCTACAACATACACCACCACGTTGACAGGTGAGGACGGTAACCCAACATCCACAGAAGTTGTTGTTGTTGTGCCAACCACCCCATTTGGTACCATCACTTCCACTTCAGGGGACAAAGCTACAACTTATCTTACAACACTGAGAAATGTAGATGGTTTAGCAACATTGACTCAGTTTGTTGTTGTTGTGCCAACTTCCCCATACAGCGTTTCTTCCGTTACCTCGGGTGACAAGGCCACTACATACACCACCACCTACACCGACTCCAACGGTAAGCCAACATCCACCGGAGTTGTTGTCGTTGTTCCAACGTCTGCATACGGTACATCCAGCATTACCTCGGGTGACAAGGCCACGACATACACCACCACCTACACCGACTCCAACGGTAAGCCAACATCCACCGGAGTTGTTGTCGTTGTTCCAACGTCTGCATACGGTACATCCAGCATTACCTCGGGTGACAAGGCCACGACATACACCACCACCTACACCGACTCCAACGGTAAGCCAACATCCACCGGAGTGGTTGTCGTTGTGCCAACTTCCCCATACAGTGTTTCTTCCGTTACCTCGGGTGACAAGGCCACTACATATACTACAACCTTTAGAGATCTTGATGGGAACGCAACTTTAACAGAACTTATCGTCGTTGTTCCAACGTCTGCATACGGTACATCCAGCATTACCTCTGGTGACAAGGCCACTACATACACCACCACCTACACCGACTCCAACGGTAAGCCAACATCCACCGGAGTTGTTGTCGTTGTGCCAACTTCCCCATACAGTGTTTCTTCCGTTACCTCGGGTGACAAGGCCACTACATATACTACAACCTTTAGAGATCTTGATGGGAACGCAACTTTAACAGAACTTATCGTCGTTGTTCCAACGTCTGCATACGGTACATCCAGCATTACCTC
>JAJLVS010000040.1:0-63535 GCA_030570415.1 Saturnispora serradocipensis | reverse complement strand
CGAATCAAGTAATCCAATTTGTATTGGCTTGAGATAGCAGATAAGGTTTAATTTGCTAATTAATTAAAGTCTCAGATAAAGTCCCACTTGATTTATCCTAATTTAATTCATAATTTGACATAAAATGCTAATATTATCATGTCAAAGATAAGAAGTGATAAATCCAGAGTTTATTACTCAAACCGTTAATTATAAATTAAATATAAATTTATTATATCATTAATTATAGCGGCTATTTATACTAATTTGGACTTGATGGATTAATGAGTCAACATAGAAAGAGATCTAATGTTTACTCTAAATATGTTTGTATGATAAATATCATATGACTCATGTCGTATAATGACATTCATGTATTAATGCTCAGCTTATTACATGACTAATGCATATTTACGAAATCTTTAACATCTTATTGTTACTCTGCATGTATTATGCTCAGTTAATATTATGATGTACATAGATTTCATCAAGAAGTTGTCAAATTATGAATTAAATTATGTTAACCCAAGTTAAATTCTATCTGAAACTTTAATTAATCATTAGATTAAACCTTATTAATTATCTCAAGCCAATGCAAATTGAATTACCTGATTCGATTACATACAGTTACCCAAAGTGTTGATCAGACCATAAGATGTCCTCTTTAGGAGTTATGCTCACGCATTAAATGCACTTCAACTCTGACCTACATTATCTTTTATCTAATTAGTATCAATTAGGAAATTTTATCCTTTAGGATTGCTTTACTCATTGTATTAAAGTTTCACTTGTCTAATTCAGATATTCTAGAACCGGAATTACAGTTTATATTCTAATTTATATTTTGTGTATAAAAGGCCTTTATTTTACCTTTTACTTTATAATTCTTTTATAGTTTATTAATCATTCAGAACATAGTTTAAGAGAAGTTATACATTATGTAAAAACCTATATCTCAGTCTTTAACTATGTTCTGAATGATTAAGATAAATATAAGAAAATTATAGAGTAAAAGGTAAAATAAAGGCCTTTTATAAACAAAATTGTCAAAATAAGTGATCAAGTATTGCCCAGTCATTAGTTAAGATGCTTAATGTTGAAGTATAAACTACAACATGTCAAATTCTCTAAATGATACTGAAACAGTTACTTTATCAACTATTACATAAGGAATATAAATAAATAGCGACGCTTCGCTGTATTATAGCTACTTGCACTCACGAACTCTAGAAGCTAAAAAGCTTAGCTAATCCAACGAGGTATTTACCGAGTTTATTAATGCTTATATTTGATACAACATGCATATTGCTAACGTATGATCACAAATATGCAGTACATACTAAGTTAACTCTGTAACATTCATAACACGTTAATGTACATAACAATGAAGAGTTACATGTAAGGTTGAACGAATTAGTACAATACATGCATGCTACATTAATACTTCAGAGTGACAGTATGCTTGAATCCGCTCCGTTGCTATCATGTCTATTGGAGGAATTATAACTAATGGATGTTCCTCCAATAAAATACAAGCTAACCCTAATTTACTCTCTATTTACATAATCAACATTTTACTATAAAAGGAACTAGTGTTTCCTCTTTCATTAATGATCTTTATATTGTTTAAAATAACTAAAATATAGGTTTTTACGGTTCTGAACGATTAAAATAACTATAAAAGAACTATAAAGTAAATGGTAAAATATAGGCCTTTTATACACAAAATATAAATTAGAATATGAACTGCAGTTTCGGTTCTAGACTATCTGAATTAGTAAAGTGAAACTTTAATGCAACTAGGGAAAAAATCGTAGAAGATACAATTTTTCTGACTGATACTAATTAGATAAAATATAATGTAGGTCAGAGTTGAAGTACATTTAATGCATGAGCATAACTCTTAAAGAAGACATCTTATTCTCTGATCAATACTTTAGGTAACTGTAAGTAACCAAATCAGGTAATCCATTTTTTGTTGGCTTAAGATAATTGATCAAGTTCAATCTGGTTATTAATCAAAATTATATATAAAGCTTGAAGAGATTTAACGTAATATCCTTAATTTGACAAATTTTTCATAAATATAAAGTAATTGAAGCGCTAATTATAGCCGCTCTTTATACTAATTTGGACTTAATGGATCGGCAAGTTAATATATCTAAAAATCTGATATTAGCTCTAGACATGTTCATATGGCCAATATCATGTGATTCACGTGGTATAATATTTGTATTCATGTATCAACGCTCAGCTTATTACAGGAGTAATGCATACTTACGAAATTTACAACATCTTATGGTTACTTTGCATGTATTAAGCACTATTAATGTTATGATGTACATGGATTCAGTCACTATTAAGTACAATTAATCCAATAAGCATAATAGCACTGGAATGATCAAAAGTTTAATGTTTAAAAGTACACATGAGGGTACAATGTAATCTAACATTTAACCCTTACAAGTAATCTCTATTGTTATAAATATTTGCATATTATCCAAGTCAAACGGGTTTACAGAGTATGTACTGCATATTAATGAACACGCGCTCGTAACACATGGGTGTTGCCGCATACAAGCTAACAGTAATTGGCTTAATTACTAAAAAGAAACTCTTGATTATCCCTTATTCCAAAAACAAATCGATTGGTACTTGCTATGGGTTCAAGTTGGTGGTACTTTTTGAAGTTTATTATTGAGAATCGCTTGAGGTATTTAACATAGAAGAAACTTACTGTGCACATACAGCCAGCGTCAAAAAAGCTTTGGGTACGTTCAGCCAACAGAAATCACCATCAATTTTGAATAGTCTAGAATTTAGTTTAATTTGTAATACAAAAGCTCACTTTACATTGAATTGTAGATTAACAAGTAAACATATAGTTATCTTTTGAATTATTCCGTGGTACTTGCCGTAGCAAAACTGCAATATATCCAGAAAATGACTTATGTTGGTTTTAAGCTAAACATACAGAAAACATACATCTACATGTTAAAGAGAAGAAAATCAAATTACATATACTCTTTTGAATAATGTTTTGAGTAATTACACAAAACATAATTTAATTTAAATGGCACAAGTGAAACTCATTCATATACAAAACATAAAATGGAAACTGAACGGACATCTTGGCTTTGAATTACAAAATAAATGAAATAAAGCTGTATTGCCTTAATCAGTACAATTTCAAACTATTTAACTAATTTGATGGTGATGAGCAAAAGTGACGTCGACTATGTCTTGATATGCATGTCATGTATAAACGTATTTCTGAAGTTAGTTATGTAATGTTTTGATAGACAATCAAGGGAATCGTATATTATCAAATCTGGTAAAACAACTTGTCTAAAATTTTACCAAGTCGACGAGTTTTGATCTAACGATTAGTCAGGCTTATATTTAATGTTTGGATCATGTTCATATTGTTTTTCTGTTAGTTTGAAAGAACATTACTAACGTATATGTGTATAGTAGGTTGCAAATGTTGAAATCTGAAGTAGTTTTTCTGGCGCTATAGAAAATGATGAAACAAAAGGTCAAAACAAAAGCCGCCTCTTTTGATCGATATAAACTTTCGCCTTTCTGGAAGAGTAACTAGTTAGCTAATACCTGGTTTCGTGTATAAACAGTGTAATGCTAAAAAATAAAGAGCTCAATTCAGTTTCAAAACTACAAGATGGAGCAGCCGGCAGTTGTGTCTGTGGACGCTAATTGTTTTAGAGTGCTATATCAATTTTGATTTTGAAGGCAATCTCTATCTCATTGGAAATCCCCTAAAGCCATAAATCATGATTCTATTTATTTGTGTTCCAGATACTCTAAGTTATTTGAGCAATATCAAACCAACATAACATCTACTTCTTAATTTTTGTTCACAGTCTGTTATTATCGATCAGCACTCCCATGTCCAGCCATCTTTTGTAAGCGTGAAGATTGCACGACATAACTGTGGTCAAGCAACTGAGAGAAATCTACGCATTTGAAAGCAAAGTAGATGGTACTGGCTCACCTAACTGGCTTTAGATTTTGAATATTCGAATTTATTTTAATGGATTGTGAACAGCTCAAAATACTAATTTATTGTAATAAATAATGTTCAAACCAATCTACTCACTTATAAGGACGTCCAAAAATACCTTAGACAATGCAAAAGAAGCTAGCTTGTGTTCACTTATAGGAAATAAAAAGCTTAGTACTCATTTCATTTTTTTTCACATCAATCTTTAATTCTAGTAATGTTTAAACTACACGAGGTTTTGCTTTTTTCTTTAAGCAAACTTGTCTTCACGGTAGGAGGTGTTATTTCTTTACCCAGCCACAAAAGAGATTCTTGCACGGTTGTGTTTAAATCTTGTATGATTAATTTTAGAGGGTTGATTTTATTGAAGTCGTCGCTCCATAGCACTTTTTACCATCATGTCAATGAGCTTATACAATTTCCTATTATGCTGTAAGCAATTAACTTGAACTCAGTGCTTGTACAAAAGCTTTTTTCGATGTGATTACTCATCATCGATTACTTTTGTTTAAAGTCGAATTGGGGCTTAGTTGGGATGCATTATGACTTTCAGTTGCTGCGGTATATGATTGCTATTGTTAAAGCCGCCTTGTAATGTTAGCTGCCTGCAATGTTTTTTTTGAAGAAAAAGTAATGCAGATTGAATACAAAACTCTTTCAGTGAGGTCCCTGCTGTAGCTACAAGTGAAGATATTGGCTTTGACTTTTTTTCATAATAGGGCTATAATTGCCGAATTGCCGGAATGTCGACCTGCATATTCGCTTTATTATTTTTGAACAACATAAGAACCTCTGAAAATGCACTGGTAAAAGAAGCTGCCTTCCAAGAGTTATCTTGGCATCTGGCCTCATACGACTAGTTAATTGTAAGTATATGCAAAACAGGGTTTATGGAGGTGTCCGTTAGTAGCCAGATATCTCAAATTAAGTATCATATTCTTTTATGACCGAGCACTGACGCAAGTTCAACTGCATTTATCCGCGGGTCCTTAATACGAAAAGCAAGTTCTAATGCGCCTGGCTTGAAATACTATTATATTGAACACTAAAAATCTTATTGTGTAGTATTTGCTTATTGCAAATAAGCCTTGCCAATGCCATAGAGAAGCACATCCCACACTTCTGGTTTTCTGATGCTGTGAATAAGCCTCGACCATAAAGATGGCAAACTTAATTATTTGCTTGAAACTGTATCCTATAAATATCCATCAAGTTCAGCAGTTTCGACTCATAAAAGTAATTTGGCCATATGAAAAAGCATGAGTGAAACAACTGCGTTTGAGTTAATTACCGGAACAGGAACTGCTACAGCTCTAGAAACTTTGCTGACTGAAGTTTCTACATACCATCACGCAATTGTTACCACTACTTCTTCCACAACAGAATTTTATGGTGGAAACTATCCTTCATTGGCAGGAAACATAGTCTTCGTTGTCGCTTTTTCTATTATTCTGATTTTCCAATCTGTGTTGGGTTTTCTATTTCGTGAATGGTGGTTTTTTGTGTCTTGGTTCATTGGAATCGGTTTAGAAGTAGTTGGCTACATAGGCCGTGCGTTGTCTTCTAGCAATATTAATAGCTTACCACCATATGCTATGCAAATGAGTTGTCTTACTTTTGCACCTTCTTTTCTTATGGCAGGCATTTACTATATCCTAGCTCAGTTGATCACTATCTACGGTCTACAGTACTCAATTTTGAAGCCAATGAGATATACTCATCTTTTCATTTTTGCTGATGTGTGCTGCATTTTTCTACAAGCAGGAGGAGGTGGTGTTGCGTCCGGTGGTAACGGCAAACTGGGTTCAAACATTATGCTTGCGGGTTTGATCATTCAGGTGGTTGTTATGGCTATCTTTCAGACGTTGTTGTACTTATTTGTATGGAAGATTTACAACGCTCATAAAATATACGGAGATGCTAACTTTGATCCTTTATACTCAAATATAAGAGCAAGGGGACTTCTGCATTGGTTCATCTTGGCGGTCGGTGTTGCTGTTATCCTGATTTTTGCAAGATCCATTTATAGAGTTGTAGAGTTCGCACAAGGCTGGGACTCCGAGCTTGCAAACACGGAAATTTATGTGTTAACTTTGGATGGATTGTTGGTTTGCTTGGCAACCATTACAATGACAATATTTCATCCAGGAATTGCTTATGGTAAAAACAACAATTTGGAAATAAAAAAAAAAGGGAGCTCAGAAAGTTTCGAGTTGAGTACTTCTAACTATAACACCAAAAGAAAGAAGTTCGTTTTTGAGAATCCCTTTATGAACCCAATAGAGGTGAGAAATTGCAAGGGTTCTGATACTTAATTTTTATTTCTTTTGAAAAACTTAATTTTTATTGGGATTTTAGTTGAATCAAGCCATTTTACTTTATAGTTCTCAAATTAAATTTCACTTTATCCACTTCTCAATATCCACAATGTTTATCTTTGTAACACAATCACCTTCAATTATGGAAAACCCTAAGTTCTTATACTTTTACTAGCCAGTCTCCACTTTCAGGCTTTGCAGTTTAATCATACTAGTTTTGGTGCGTGGTCAAGTACACTCAGTTTTGTAAAACGTGAATAAGATTTACATTTAATGTTTAAGTTATATGACGGGACCCATTAAAGAAAAAACGCGTTGACCTTTTGTTGATGATACACTTCTTCATGACAATCACTAAATTGTTTTTCTGCGAGGATCCTACTAAACAAACGGAATGCAATTGTAGCTAATGCTACTAATAATATTTTTTCTTTATCACAATTTAGTATCAAAAAATTAATGCTTGACTTTGATGAAAGCTTGAAGATATATAAATTCAAGGCAAATTTATTGATCCAAGATAAAGTGCGGCTGTAATTTCCTGGCAAACTTAATAATAACATTTCAAGATTCCAGAATCTGATATATTTAAATGGAAAGTATACCATTTCTTTTATTGGCACCATGCTTATATTTCATTATTTAGGCACTCGATTTTTTGGAAAAGTATAACTTTGAAACATTCTGCCTAAATGCCAAAGTCATTTACTTTCACTCCTTTTCTATGCTAATCAAAATTTTAAGGTCATGAATAAGTAAATATTGTCATTCATTCGTAGATACCAACGTTACTTTTCACTTTGGATATCTGAAGTTTTTGTTAAGCATTTCACAAACTAAACAGAAAATTTTTTTTAAGCCATAAGTCAGACTAGAATCAGAATTTAAGAGTCCAAGTATGCGTAGCTTTGACTTGTCTAAAGCACACAAAAAGAATCGCAAAAGATGGCAATTAAAATTGGCCGTTTCGGAACAAGATATACAATTAAAAAATCTTTCTAGGTGAAAATAAACTATCTTATCTTCAGAAGAAAAACGCAACGTTTGGATCAATTTGATGACTACTGCTCAATTGAGGTTTCTGGGTGTATTTTGTAGCCATCATTGATCTGATAGCTTGTAACAATGAAAGGTAAGTGAGTCCTCTGCCACCAGTTTGACCCATCACTTGAAGAAACGCCCAACTCAATGCACCGGTGAAGGTACCGGCCTCATTAGCATCTGCAGAAGTTTGATCATCCTTACAACCCGAGAACATAATAACATCAGCAGGGGACATTTTGGCTTGTTTGATTTGCTCAATTTTACTATTACTAGTGTAGTTTGTTACCTTGCCAAAAATGCTCTTAGCACTAGAAAACATCATCGAAGTGTTGTTCATCATATAACCCTTTAAAATATTCAACCCATCTCCGGCACTATCTTTCCAGATATTGTACTCTTTCAATCCACCATCAGTGGCCCTGTAAGTGAAAGGCAGATCCAGGGCTGTTCCAGAGTGACACGAATCAAAAATTGCTGTCAATCTGCATCCTGCTGGTAGAGGTCTAACCATTATATCGTGCATAATGTCGTCGATAATGGACCCTGTTTGCTGGAAGTCAACTGGGTAAATACATTCATCACTACCACCAACTTCATCACCATCAAGATCCTTCTCTTGACCACCATGGCCTGAGTAGTGGAAAAATAGAGAATCACCAGGCGAAGCCCCAGCAACTAGCCACTGCATGGCTCTAATCATATTTTGTCTTGTAGGAATTGACATTGGATTGGCCTGATCGTCTGTCAAAATGACAATATCACCTGGATTGTAACCTCCAGCACCTACTAAAAACCTGTTCATTGCTTGGACATCATTTATACAACCTCTAAGAGCATTATTTGATCCAATATAGTTGATACCGATTAAAAGTGCTTTCTTGCGTCCGGTACAGTTTGAAAGTGCAAATTGATGGCTTTGGTTAGATCCTTGAATTGGCTCGGAGTGCATTGCGTACTGGCCTTGACCCTGTTGGGTGCCAGATGGTGGGCCTGCTGGTCTGTTATAACCTTGGCCATTTTGCGATGGTGGAGGTCCTGCTGGTCGAGCAGCTGATTGCTTATTGTAGCTCTGGGATGGTGGAGGTCCTGATGGAGGTCTGCTGTATGATTGACTACTTAGTGTAGGCGGAGCCCCTGCTGGCGGTCTGTACATTACTAAATTTATAAAGAAGAAGAAGAGAGTGCATACTGATGGAAAGGATATTTTTTCATAATCATAATTACCTCTAGTAAAGTTGATGTTAACAGATACCGGAGTTACTTTTGCATAGACCAGATGCTAATCCCTTAAGGAAGCGTATATATAATCAAGGTAATATAGAAAGTACAACCCTAAGAAACATAATGCTGAATTGACCAAGTACAATACTTATTCACCATGAGCCATTTTATGAACATTGAAACTCATCATAACATGCGATTTAATGGTATCAAATGTATTAAAGTTAACGATACATCCCAATGCACAACCATCCATATCAAGCAACTAGATAGTATTTTTGAACTACAATAAAAACAAGGCTTTGAGTTTTGCAAAGCCTATATTTTTGGAAGAGTGAAATTTCAAAGAAACATTGTATCAAGAAGAGAACCAGCAAACTTTAAAGGCTATCCGGTGCCATTTTATTTTCAAAGCATAAACCAGTTCTTTTCTGCCTTCAACTTTCGAAAAAGATCAAAAAACTTAAAAAATTGGCAAAGCCATCTCTTATTGTAAAACGTTCACCAAGTCTAATTTTTCTTCCCCACAACAATAAACAATCAGTAGGTGTAACTTTTAGGAATTGAATGGAATTCAAACGATGATTCGACTTACACCAAGACACTTGTACTTTTATTTGGTAGTGTCGTTGACTTTAACTGTCTTTGTTATCGGGTTCAGACAGTTAACTAACGTGAATTCTGGTGCATCAAGTTATGTTGATGATATTCCTGAAAGTAACAACGATCCACCAGAAGAAAAGGAAATGAAATTACCAGACGCATCGCTGAAGAAGGACCAGCATGATGCAGAGTCCGATATAGCTAATTACTTAAACACTAATGATGGTGATAGGTTAGATGAGATTTCAGGATTAACAGACGAAGAAATAAGGGAGCAGTTGGAGCAAATCAAGAAGAAGCAGAACTTAGAGGGATCCGGGAATACCGGTAAGGAGGCTACTAGGAATTCGGACTTGGTATCAGGTACGTTACTAGACAACATCAAAAGGACTCGAGGAGATGCTCCACCCGATGGACAGAAATGGGCCTCGTATGAACTTGATAGAAAGATACCAGAGGACGGAGTGAATAATTATCCAAGACTCAATGCCACTTTGTTTACTCTATGCAGAAATAAAGAGTTGTATGATATCTTGGATTCAATTCAACAAATGGAAAACAGGTTCAACTCAAAACACAATTATGACTGGGTTTTTGTTAATGATGAACCGTTTACTGACGAGTTCATCGAATTAACGTCTAATATGGTTTCAGGTAGAGCGAGATACGGATTGATTCCCTATGAGCACTGGTCATATCCAGATTATATTGACCAAGAAAAAGCAAAATCAGTTAGAGAATCCAAGAAATGGTCAGCAGTCACTTATGGGTCAAGTGAATCTTACAGGCATATGTGCAGATATAATTCCCTCTTTTTTCACAAACACCCAATAATGGAAGAGTATCAATACTTTTGGCGTGTGGAGCCACAAGTTTCGTATGGATGTGATATACTGGAAGACCCATTCAAGACTCTTGCTAATGAGAAAAAGATGTATGGATTTACAATTACGATGCAAGAGCTACCTAATACAATTGAAACACTTTGGTCCACTAGCAAATTGTATTTTGGTCAAGCTGCTGTCAAAGAACAATTGCCAGAAGATAATCTAATCAAATTTGTATCTGACGATGATGGGGAGACATATAATTTATGTCACTATTGGTCGAACTTCGAGGTTGTAAATTTGGATTTCTATAGATCCGACCTGTATGAAGGATATGTCAATCATTTAGACCAAGCAGGAGGATTCTTTTATGAAAGATGGGGTGACGCACCTGTTCATTCAATTGCGGCATCGCTGATGTTAAAAAAGGACGAGATTCACATTTATCAAAACATAAGTTATTCACATACAGTTGCCATGACATGTCCGTTGAACGATTACTATCTCAAGGAAGCCAGATGTACATGCGATCCCAAAAATGACTGGACAATGGGGTTGGGATCGAGCTGCAATATCAAGTACTTTGAAACTAGTGGACAAGAAAAAAATGCGGACTTCGATAAGTACTTTACAGCAATGAAGAGGAAGATCATAGAAGATGAGGAAATAAAGAAAAAGCAGAGACAACTGAGACTCGAGACAGCTAGAAGGCAGGCGGCTTCCAGGAAGGCAAAAGCTCAAGAGAGGAAGAACGCTCGGGAAGCGCAAAGAAAAGAGAGAGAAAGACAACGTCAGGAAAAGGAAGGAGCACTATAAGTTGGTGAATATTGTTTATGACTTTGTCCTTTTTCATTAAATTTTATGTAAATACGATTAATGAAGTTAATTATGTTTGTGAAAGAGAGAGGCTATACTATTGCGATTTGTTTTCGCATAAACGCAGGTAATAATTGAGCCTCTCCGGCCAATCGAAGCGAAAAGCGTGATTTAGAATGGATCAGGTCCGAGTTGAAAAGTTTAACTATTTAAAGTAGATAATGATAAAAATAATAATAATGATAACCAAATGATTGAAAAACCAAAATAACGAACCTGTAGTTTTTAATTAGATCAACTAGTAATAACTAACTAATAATTTTGCTGTTTGTTTTAGAGTATAAGTAATCTATATTTTGCAGGTCGACATTAGATCAACATGGCAACGACACCGGCAATGGCGACACCGACAATACCATCGGCTTGGTTAGCAATGGCGTTGTTGAAGGAGCTAACGGTTGGCTCTGGGACAACGGAGGAAGAGGTGGATGGTTGTGGGGTGACCGTGGAGGTTTTAATGGTTGATGAAGAAGCTTTAGTGGTAGATGGAGCAGCAGTGGTGGATGGCTCTTCGGTGGTGGAAGGAGCTGCAGAGGAGGATGGCGATTCAGTGGAAGATGGAGCCTCGGTGGAGGAAGGAGCCTGGGAGGAGGATTCTTCGGTGGAGGATGGGGCTTGAGTAGAAGATTCCTTGGTGGAGGAGGTGGTGGCAGAGGAGGAGACTGAAGGAGAAGCAGAAGAGGTAGCAGAGGAAGATGGAGCTGCGGAAGAGGACTTGACGTTGGATCCGACGTCCTTGCACACGGACTCAAAGCTACTTTGTGCGGTTGACGCAAGGTCGCCTGGACACTTGCTTTCGAGACACTTCTGGATCGTGTCTGCTTCGTTGTCACACATGCATGCGATGTCCTTGAGCTGCGAGCACTGGGATGATGACTTGGCCGTTTCCTGGGCGCACAACAGCAAGCATGCAGGTGGTGTGGCGACTGCTTGGCCAACGAGCGCAGAGACGGCAACAGCGAGTGATACTAGTGAAAGTTGCATTGTATATATTGTGTTCTATTAGATCAGACCCAAAGTTCTTTAGAGAAGAGGATGTTGGTTTCCAATGGCTATAAAAAATTTCCTGATGGATTATTGTTCACCTCATGTTTGTTTATGTTTTTATTTTTGGAACAGTTTGTTTCTTTTTTTTTTTGAGATCTGAGAAAAAAAAAACGGAACAAAAAAAAGAAACAAGGCGCGCTCCCCAGTCGTTATTACTAAAAATAGACATGATGTCTCAAAGCGGAAGGCGCTGAGCCAAATACCGCATTGGGCGTATGATGCTCAGCAAAAAGAGGCAACACAAATTGCTCAGCACAAAAGTCACAAAACAGGGCAGCATTTTGTGCTCAGCACGTGTATTGCAACAAACTCACTCTATAGATGTAGATGCGTGGATATAACTGAATGTCTTTCAGGGGCTCCCGCTTCTTCTTCCCGTTCACTTGTCTTGGGTCTATTTGGATTCCCAGTTGTGCAAGTTGCGCCAGCTGCTCACTTGCCAGCCGTTGGCACTCAAAGCAAACTGCAGGAATTGTTAAGTACTGCTAACCAACAGCTATGTACAATGCGGTAGGTCTCCAGTAAACTTTATTTTATTATTTTATAAAAAGTGTTGTATATTACTAGCGGCACTAGTCGGCAAATTGCTTCCAGTTAGATGGTTTCTTGAGCCCCATGCTGTCAAAGTACTGCTTCCCACAAGAGTAGCCGTCAAAGGTGAAGTCGTTCTTCTTGTCGCAGAGACAGCGGTACTTCTCAAAGACAGAGTCCTCGATCGGACACATCGTGTAAGGGCCGTGGGTATAGCCGATCTCCTTAAAGAAGTGGATCTGGTCTCTGTCAGCAAAGAGCGCCACGGCAATCGAGTGGACCGGAGCATCCCCCCATCTCTCGTAGAAGAAGCCCCCGGTCTTGTCCAAGTGCTGGAAGTACTTGGTGTATGCCTCGCCTCTCCAGAAGTCCATGTCCGCGATCTCGAAGTTGGACCAGAAGTGGCACAAGTTGTAGGTATCTCCGCCGTCCTCTGAGACGAAGTT
This sequence comes from Saturnispora serradocipensis, assembly GCA_030570415.1. Classification (NCBI taxonomy): domain Eukaryota; kingdom Fungi; phylum Ascomycota; class Pichiomycetes; order Pichiales; family Pichiaceae; genus Saturnispora; species Saturnispora serradocipensis. Next base: position 50,622 of record JAJLVS010000040.1, on the reverse strand, counting down.
CATCAAATTGTTTTTGTGGAGCAGCTCCTTGTTCTCCTTCATGAAGGACTTAGTGGTGTCCCACAACGTTTCGATGGTTCTCAAAAACTCGTGAATGGAGATCGTGAACCCGTAGATCTTGTTCTGGTCCACCATCGTCTTGAACGGATCAAAAGTAACGTCACACCAGAACTCAATGTGTGGCTCGACACGCCAGTAGTACTTGTACTCCTGTAGCAGCGGGTGGTGGAAGAAGAACCCTGAGTTAAACCTGCACATGTGTCTGTACGATTCTGACCCTCCGTAAATCACTCCGTCATTTTGCATACGCTCCCTTTCCTTCTTGGCAAAATCTTGATCCACAAAATCCGGGTACGACCAGTGCTCCTTTGGGATCACGTCGAACTTCGCCGTACCACTCACCAGACTGCCGACCCTCTTCTCAAACTCCTTGGTGAATGGCTCGTCGTTCAAGAAAACCCAGTCGTAGTGGTAGTTTCTGTTGAAACGGTCCTCAACCTTACGCACAGTCTGAATTGTGTCCTCCAAGTCCTCGTTTCTGCACAACGTCAACAGCGTGGCGTTCTGTCTTTGGTAGCCATCTGCCACCTTCATGCTTGCCTCATACCCATCGAACCCATTTTCGATCACTATCTCATTCTTGGCTTTCTTATTATCAGTTTTAACAATAGCGTCAGCCTGGCTGCTCTTGCCAGTAGCATCGCTGTTCAGCACTGACGCCGCTGGCTTTGTCATATCCTTCAAATTTCCTGTTGATGTGAACGCCTTGGCATTGATTGCTGTCAAAGAGTGGGAGTTTGTGTATAGAATAAACCCAACCACGCAAACAACGGTCAGCATTAAAAGCCTCGTCGCTGATAGTCTTGGAGTTATCATATTTTTGTTTATATTATATATATATATATGCGTTCTTGTACTGATACAATTGCTGCTAGTACACTACCCAGGCAGGTCCCCCTATCTTATTTATTCTTGCCAATAAAATAAAGTTTTAACTAGGGGATGTTTTTTTCTATGGTCTAGATTCCAGTTTTTCCACGAAGAGGAAAAATGAAAAATAGAAAAACGTTTCTACTATTTTGGGTGCTTACATAATCTCTGAATAGCTCTAACGGGAGGTTTAGCTGTGTCTGTGAGCAGCAGTGGGAGGCGGAGCTGAAGACTGTTTATCAAAGATCATAATTCACTTCTTTATCGACTCCAAAAAGGATTGGATTGACTTTTTGTCGGAGCGCTTGAAACGTTCATTAACAATAGGATTGATAGATAAATGTACGGTAATAGGAAACAGAAGTTTCTTTCGATGCAACGGGCTTTATCAAGGCAATTCAGCACTACAAATGGAGTAAGGACCGTGATCCTAGCAGCTGCAGCATGTATATAGAGTGCTCTGCTAAACTGCCAGCATTGAAACTAGAAAGCATTTCGACTCTAACGCTTGCAAAAGCTTTTGACGACCAGCACCCACTCATTTGGTGTATTTCCAGTCAAACTCACCGTTACCATCAACATGTACGTGAACTTTGCTTCTGCGGACCCCTGAATGGTACCTAGTACTACATTCCCGCCGTACATGAGCGTGTATTACGTAATACATGTTTTACTTTACTATATTAAATACACACAATGTATATATCTATATATGTTTATGTAGATATAATCATAGCTCTTTTTCCTTCTTTTCCTTCTTTTGTTCTTTCCATTCCTTGTAGAGTCTCATCGCTCCCATCAAAAGGATGGCAGCAAATGGCCCCAGCAATGGTGAGTAGACTGCCGTTTTGTGTTCGTCTGGAAAATGCGCCTGCTGGACCATGTCTTTTTGAAAAAAGGCCTTGTCTGACAACTGGAACGCAGTACCGGACAGTGGAGTGGACTGGACCCACCAGTTATCAGCAGCTCTAATGTTGTCTAGGGAGCTTTTCAAGTGTTCAATGGCATTGAAAATTTCCTCAACGGTTTCGTTAGGAATAGGGATGCTCTGTAACTGCTGAGTGAGTTTGTCTAAACTTTTGATGTTGTCGATGCTTTTCAAAGAATTGTCAATAAACTGTAATCTGACAAGTTCGTCGATTCTGTAGTAGATCGATTTACCAAAACTGGTCGAGCCGCCAATCAACTGGAACAACTGACTTGAAAAGATATCCAATATCTCACTCATTCGTTCCTCACCGATCAAACCATCAGAGTTCACATTGTTTTCAACCAAAAGCCCTCCCCATTGGGGAATGATGAACGAATTGGAAACTGAGTTTTCAATTATCAACTCTTCCCCTGCCTTTGGTACGTAAATCACAAAGTTGATAACAGGCTCAATACCAACGTTTTGGTCAAGACTCCATCCTGAATAGTCAATAAATGTTGATGTGTCTTTGATTATCAGCTGACCCGCTTCGTTGTAGTATTCGTTTGGCGTGGAAACCTTCTTTTCATACCAATCTTCTTGTGCTTCGATTTCAAAGCTGGCAAATCCATTTAGCTCAAGTAGCCTGACAAACAGCTGGAATTTTTTGAACGCACTGCACTCAAGGTCCCAAGTCATTTCAGACCCATCTGCTCTTAATAAGTTTAAGCTGATTTTGATTTTTGGATGGTAGTTGATCGTAATTATCTCCTGCTCTTCTCTTTTTCCTTCTATGTTTTGAATGCGATGCTGCAATTTCTCAATCTCTTCCTTGAAAACATGATCAACCAATACCCTGGCAACAAATTCTGGCACTTTATCATTACTAATTATATTTTCGGTAACATAGATTTTGATCAGCCTATCAGGACCGGAACTCACAGCAAATCTTTCCTCTCCTGTCTCGGTCAGTATTAATTGGACTTTGTACCTGACATCAGAGTCATCAATATCTAAATCGGTGGTTTGTGCATCTAGCTTCAAAGTCAAGTTGAATTGGATATCTTCGTTATCAAACTTGGGACTCAACTCTTGTATTCTGTCATTGGTTTCCCTCACAAGTCCATAAAGAGGCTCTGGTACATCTATTAAATATACGGGTATGTAGTAGTTGATACCACCTATCGATTCCAGGGTGACAATTGGTAGCTGTGATCTTTCAATTGAAGTGGCGTACATCCAATATGGGACACCAAACAATGCACCAACAAGTGCAACAGATAACCAGCATAGTATCCTGACGTTCAAAGATACTCCATCCCTTTCTTTCATGTTTGTTGATAGCCAAGTATAAAGAACACTATTGTTTATTATACAAATTCCAACCATTGAGAAGTTTTTTCTTTACTAGGCAAGTATTTTAGTTTCATTTAATAAGTTCGTGTTTTATTTACAGTGGAAATATATATGTATTTATGTAGAAAGGCGTCTTAAACCTTCACTAAAAGTTGACAACAATACCAGGACCGTGGGTTGATGACAAAACAGTGTGGCCGAGAAGAATTGGCTTCTTAGATTTAGTTGATTTGACGGAGTCGTGGATGGCCTTTGAGGTAGCTTGAATGTTCTTGATCACATCTGCATCTGAAAACTCGCATCTTGCAACGGTAAGTGAGACGTTAGAGTTCTTCTCCTTGAATGGCTGAGTACCCAAGGTGTTTGAAACAACACCAACAATATCTTCTGTAACGGTACCCTTCTTGGCATTAGGCATGAGACCTCTTGGACCCAAAATTCTGGCCACCTTTTTCAGCAATGGCTCAACGTCTGGGGTTGCTAGGATTCTGTCAAAGTCGAGGTTCAGTTTCCCCTGTAGAATTTCATCGATGATTGACGAATCACCCACATGTGCAGCACCTGCACTGAGGGATTCTGCACGCTTAGCTTCTTCGTTGGAAATGCAAAGGATACGTGTTTCTTTCAGTGCTCTAGGCAGCCTAACAGACCCCTGCAATGGCGCAACACCTCTTTCTGACAAAACTCTAGTTTGGACCGTGATTGCGGCCTCGTCACTTGGTCTGCCCACTTCTGACGCACGGAGGTAACGTAGGGCATCAGGGATCGTCATAAATAACTCGCTGGACGACGCTGGCTTCTTGGCTTCGATCTTTCTTTGTGCAATACGACGTTCGATTCTTCTGTCAGCGGCCTTCTTTGCTTCTATTTCCTTTTTGTTTTTTGGTGCATTCAATTTCACAGACGTGCTGAAAGGTCTGAAGCTCGCCTTCGCTAGAGAACTCCTTGTCAACATCTTGTATCGGACAGCTAAGTTGTCTTCTTACTTTACAAAAATTTCAATATTGGACAAAAAGCTAAAATTTTTTTCCATTTCATCTTCAAAACAAAGTTTTGGCAGTTTAGTGAACAAACTTCATCCTAGATACACACACAATGTCCGGCTTCCAATTCCAATCTCCTCAAGACGACAAGGCCTCTGCCACCGGCGCATCCATCTGGTCCTCCCCTGCCGTCAAGATTGCCCTCAACGTTGCACTCTTCACCGCCGGTGTCGTCTTCGTCCAATCTCCTCTCATGGACATGTTGGTTCCTCAACTTGAATAGAGCTGCACAAGTGTTCTGTAGCTGATTTTTGCGTTATGAGTGGTGGGTTTTGCTGAAAAACTTGTATATAAGAATAGTCAAACAGTTAGAAAGAAGGTAGGTCAGCTTATATATATTGACATATATATATTTATGTATACATGTACTATAAATGGAAACCAAAGATAAAAGACCCTAAGAGCTTACAGTCAAGAAACTCTCAAGTGTATACACGTTTATAAATATGTTGTAGTCAGTTAATCCTTTTCATCTAGTTCGGGATGTTCAACAACCGTTGATACTACGTAGAACCCATGTAGGATTGCCGGTAGCCAAATGGCGCAGCAGAACCCGAGGTTGATATAGAACGCCTTGTCCTTCACGCCCTTTGTGAGTGCTACTCCCAGCGGAGGCATCAAGAACGTTATCACATACACTATATATTTATTGATCATTATACAAAACACGGACGCTCCAGTGAAGTGCTATTTGTTCCCGGTGAACACACCGACCGTTCATGCTTTCCCGTTTTATTTATTTTCCCTCTCTTTATCTCTGTACACCGTCCGTTGTTCATTGGTCCCTGCTATCTTTGCGCTTATAGCCATTCCTTTTGGCTGAGGGAGTTTATTTACATCGTCTATCACTAATTTACCGTCGGTAGCACGAGCTGTGTTCTGCTGTGAAGTATTCACGAGAGACACCTGCCTTGGCATGCTGCACTGTGGTGCTTTGTTTGTCACTCAGAACACTACACACACACAGCGCATGGCACGCAACAACGCTGTGCTTACCATGCAAATGACGCCAGCTGCCAATTCGGCTACTAATAACCTGACCTGCTGCAGGTGAGCCAGCACCCCGGCAAAACCTCGTGATACGATGTGTGCACAGTCGTACTCATGAGCACACCGTCACTTCCACAGCATCCGAGATTTCCTTATCAAGTGCTGCTATCAGCTGTCTGAGGGCCAGACGCTGGTCGCAGATGATTACAGATAGCCAACGCGCGCATATAGATATGTAACACAGCTGATTGCACACCGAATACGGGACATCCTGTCTTTCAACAATAAAAATCAGTGTGATATACAATGACACACATAAATGAATGTAAAAGAAAAAGAAGTGTGCAATGATATAACGTGGCTCTGTGACTTATATTAGATTAGATAGAGCGTGGCCTTTCTAATATGGTGTTTTTCTGTTATTGGATGACCTTTATCAGGAAGATGCTCACGATCAGGACCATTATTGTCAACGTAACAAATGACTGGCCTGACTTGCGTCCGCTGTTGCCCAGTGACTGTAGTTGGAGACGTGAACTTGACGCTTGACTCTTCATCCAGCGTACCCCTCTGCACGTTGTTTTGGTATTGTGGCAATCCAAAAGAGAGCAACGTTGCATTAAACAGCAAACACGTTAGCACCACTGGTTTGCAATTCACTGCTCATCAAGTAGGTAGACATCTGTATAGTCTTTATTGCGTGTTTGATACCTACATGCATTTTTGCGGGGACAAAGTAGGCCACTTGCTAGCACGGCTGCCAGTGCTTGAACTGGTAGCGCTGTGCGGAACAAGGTCTCATCACGTACACAAGTCTATATAGTGCAGCATGCACTACCTCGTATAATAGAACAGCTAAATCTTAAGCCTTGTGAAAGAATACAATCTTCAAGTTGAGATAGTTGTGGTTGGAGCTAAACGTTGTTGACCTTCTAATCTGCTGTACAGCATTGGGTAACCTAATATCGCCACCGCATTCATTGAGCCCACCCCATCCTGCTTTGCCTGCGTCACTGCATTTGAATTTTAGCTCTACTCATTAGTTCTAGCCTGTATGAAGGTATTCGATAGTTACATGCCAAATTAAAGCCCTCGAGTGCCGACAGTCTGACATGTCATATCTTAATGCTTGAAGTCGAAACAATGCCACCGAGAGAGAACATCAGTAGCTGTCCACAGTGGTAGCTTACACCCACAGCGTTGCACAGCAAGAAAGCATAAAAAAGCGCTGGCTTTCATAGCAGCTAATCCTGAGCTGATTGGGGCCACTAAATATACTCAACTATCTCAATGCTTTTACTCTTTAGCACATGGTTTAAACACAAAGTGCTCGCAAAACCAACAGACCACACCAGGTTGTTATTAGTGCACCTTAGCGACAGTCATGATACCCGTACTTCTGCTATTCTTTGCAAGCATCGTGCTCCGTTCTATTCATTAAATTTGCTTTGTGTTGAGTATTGAACTGAAACCTGAGCAAACTTATATCTTCACTCCAACCCTTGCGTTGAGGCAAGTTTCAAAACCGTGCAAGCACACTAAAAAATGCTATAGTTTCTATCACATGCACCCAAAAATGCACGTCATGTCTATGAACCCATTCTCGTTTGGAAACGGTGTTCACTTAGTATTTTCATTTTCCTGTCTGCTTATGGACCAATTGCGCTTCCAAATTACATTAGTTTTAGCTACAAATCTAATGAAGTACAATGCACTCACGTATCGACAATCGCAACAAAGCACCATATTTTCTACTGTTAACTAAATTAGTAAATAAAAAAACACCATCAACAGACTTATAGTGAAATATTTCGGTGGAGTCTTTTTGGCGAAACAGCAGAATCACAAACACACCGCTCTTTACTCTCACTACTCTCTCCTAGTTCCCTCTCACTCTATTTTCAATGCTATCGAATTTCAATAGTAAATATAAAAAAATACATCAGCAAAAAAAAACAGGAAATGATTTCGATGATTTCGTCAAGTGTTGTTTATAGTTTGCAGCAAGATATGAGTGAAAGCAAGGTTACCAAGCCGGACACAGACAACAATGGCTCTTCTAAGTCCTCTATTACCATGACCACAGAAGACAAGGAGGTTCTCGTCAAGCTCCTGGGGCAATTACAGGCGCAAGAAATTCAAGACACGCCAAAGTCCGTTGTGAAAGTCAATGGCTATGAATGGACTATAACAAGAGTCGATGAGGGTAGAGGTATACTGTTCTCGATGGTCGGTGCTGTTCCTGATCCTGTGGAAGAGGAAGAAAGTGAAGAGGAAGAGGAGAGTGATGAAGAGGGAGAAGAAGAAGAAGAAGAAGAAGAAGAAGAAGAAGAAGAAGAAGAAGAGGAGGAGGAGGGGGAGGAGGAGGAAGAAGAAGAAGAAGAAGAAGAGGAGGAGGAGCAAGAAGAAGAAAGTGAAGGGAAAGAACTACAGGAGGAAGCAACAGAGGCATCAGCTTCTGTTAGCCAATGAGGATGAAAATTCACCAAAGTTCATGGAAGAAGCTGTGAGGTGCTATGAATGACATTTATGTGCCACTTTTTTGTTTCTCTCCACAGGCATTGTACTGCCATTGATATACACTATGTTGTTCTATATATTACTTGTATTTTTATTGTAAATCACCTTTTTTATCGCCATTATTTGATATTTTAACGTGTTGATGTTTTTTTGCCTTTTGTTTACGTTTTGTTCTTTTGGTGTTCTGAATTGGCTATTTAGATTACAAGCGATGCCATTATTCGATTCTCTTAAGACCAAAGAGTATTTCGGCAACTACGAAGCCCTCCTGGACGGTCGCCCGCTGCCTCACGGTAATCTCGCTGGTAAAACGCTGGATAAAGATGCCTATTTCAAAGACTTCTCCGATTATGAAGTGTTGTTGAGAAACGACGTGCCTGAAAAGTACTGGAAATACTTCAACGGTAGTAACTCCAAGTCCAGAAAGGCTAGCGAGCTTGATGACAGCATTGAAATTGAAATTGGAAGAGGCCCTGTTAACTTATCGCCTCAAAGAAGATCGCTTTGGAGCAACGATGGTATCAAAGAAACCAAAACGGATGAACTCAACATCAACTTAGGAAACTTGAAACTAAATTCAAAAGATAAAAAAAATAATGCTAAGACTGCTGTTGCAGATGATTTCAACGATACTAGCTTCAAGTTGGAGTTTGAAAGCGATGAATTATTCCAAAAACCCAGGAAAGTTGATTTCATGCACGACATTAGATTAAATGACTATAAGAGATTGCCTAAGAAGGCTAACCTTTCTGAAGCAGACAAGCGTCTGGAAATGCTCACAAATGAACTGGTAAAAGAGAATTCCAATTTAAAATCAGAAAATAATTCTTTGAGAAAAAGGCTCAATGCTGCTAACGACATCATCAGCTATGAAGCTGACATATACGATGCAATCAGAAAGAAATTGAAAGGCTATGTTTCCAAATACAACAAAGCTGTGGATATTATTAAACAGTTGGAAAAGCCACACGAAAAGCGAACGTCCTCACTATCACCACTGTCATCACCTTCGTCGCCACCTGAATCCACAATAAAAGGGAAAGATTTGCAAACGCACGAAAATAAAGATGAAGCCGACTTTAGTGATATTATACCCGAAGTCAAAACAATCGATGAACAAATCTCAAAACTGAAACAGCAAAGGAGTAAAATAATCTTCGATACCCGATCTCAGCTAAAGAAACAACTGAGATCCAAAAAGGCTGAATCAGCATCTTCAAGATCCACGGTCGTTAATATTAATATTCCTTCAGAGCTTGTCAACCTTTTAGCAGAAAAGGTGATGAATATTGAACAGGGTGCCAAAACAGTTCAAAATCCTAACTGCACAGCCAATTCTAGCATTTCTGAACGTCCATCATCATCCAACAATCACGAGAAATTCCATCCGAATATTAAGGATTGTCCTTTTTGTGATTCAGATGCATCTTCTTCAACCGACATAGATAGCATTTTGAAGAATTCAAATATCACAAAGGGTGAGATAGATACATTACTAAGGTATTTAACAGATCGGATAAGCGCCAATATTTCATCATCAAGTCACTCATCCGCTAGTGAACCTGAAATATGGTAAGCAATATGTATTATTAGTGTTTTAATTTTCCTTTATAAATTTGTAAGTGTGTTTCATTTATAACCGTATTGTGTATAGTATACAAGTTTAATAATTGCTATGATCATGTCACAAAACTCGCACAAATCAATGCTTCTTACCCTTCTTCTTCTTTTTACCGCCACCTTGCTTTTGTGATTGCTGTTGTTGTGCTGGCACTTGCTTCTTGTCTTCAGCGGCTGGCGTTGTATTTGTTGTAACAGGTTCAACAGGAACTACCTCACTTTTTGTTGTATTCATTAGCAAAAGACTCAACCCGTCAATTTCTCCTTCTCCGACATTACAACCTCTTGGGCCTAATGCATTACAAAGCTTTGAGAACTCCTTTTGCTTACGAGTAGCGAATGTATAACAGAGACCATGTTTGGGATCGTAAGACTTGAATTTGATGATAGACTTTCCAGACTTGCTGTTGGTGTAAGACATAGTGACAGTGGCACTTGGATTAGTAGTAAACAATTTCTTTGTTGTTATGATGTACGTGTCAATATCCTTTATCAACGTCATTTTTGTTTAGTTTAGCTGGGCGTTCAACTGAAAGAGAGTAGAATCCCAATAGATTTTTCGTTTTCAGATAATTTTTTTCAAATTTTATATATATACATGAATTATATAGACAAAGAAGTGAATAAAAGTTTACATTTTCTCAGGCGATTCTTTTGGCCAATGTTTCAGAAAACGAGTAACCATTGTCCACTAATGCTGACAAAATCTTTGGTAGCTGTTGGCCCAAAAATAAGTTTGGTAACTTTGCAATTTCATCAATGGTGAACTGGATAAATTCACGATTATCTTCCCTAATACCTTGTGAAATCATAAAGTAGTATGTGTAAGCATTAGGTTGGTATCTTAGGTCACCACCCTTGGCCACGCTTAAAATTTCATTCTCGTAAAATGACCTTGTTGCCTTGATATTTGGATATCTGTAATAACCTTTAAGAATAGAGTTATAAAGGAAAGCTCTTGGTGCAACACCAGCTTCGATGGCCTTTTGGTAGTACGCGATCGCGTCACTAACAGATCCGTTGTTGGAAAAAGTGGAAATGATAGCAGTGTAACCAGTTTCGTTCAACTTGACTTTATTGTTGCTCTCCATTTGTAATAGCATTTGGAACCCAGTTTCGGAAGTTTCAGGATTCTTCAGCAAATTAGCCATAACAGTAATGATGGCAACATTGTTGACGTTGATTCCTGACTCCTTCATTGTGGAAATCACTTTCAATAAATGTTTTAAGATTTTGGACTCTGTCAATTCAGCTTCCTTTGAAAGCTTCAATAAGTAGTTGATAACAGAGGTCCAGGTAGCAATATCAGGTTGAACCTTTTTATCATGAGTCATCTGGTCCAATAATTTAGAAGCTTCGTCCATGTTATCTCTCTGGAGCAATTTACTAAATAACATGTTGTAAGTGGTGGCGTCTGCACTAAATCCGTCTTCTTTTGAGTAGACTTTGAACAATGAGATAGCCTCATCGAATTTTTTAGATAAAACAAGAGTTTGAACCATATCACACTTTAATTCACTATTCCATAGATTAGAGTTCTTTGCCTTGATTGTGTTCAAAAGGGTCATAATTTCAGAATACTTACCTAATGACATTAACACCTTGATATAGATAGAGTAAGATTCGGAATTTGGAACAGACTCCTTGTTAAGAAGGGCCCAAACGGACTTCAAAGTGGTTTCCTTATTATCAGTTTTAAGGTTCAATTGAGCTAACAGCAGTTGGTTCCAAAAGTCAATTTCTGGTTTGGCACCAATGACACCGTTCTTCTGACCCCAAGACCACAATTCCATTACCTTTGCTGAATGCTTGGCACCATTAAAGGCCTTCATGTAAGCAACCAATGTGGCTGGCTTGACGGCTTCAGGTCTTTGTCCGTATTTTTGGAGTGTAGAATCACAGACATGTTCTAATTTCAAAAGCAAGTTGTTGTGACCTAAGGAAGAAACGTACTTCAAATGATTTTCACCATTGATATCAAATAACTGTTCTGAGTAGTCTTCTAATTGCTTATTGATGAAATCGACATCTTCTTTTGGTAGTCGAATGAAGTTCAAATATCTTTCGAAAGAATACTTTCTAATTGGTTGGTTATCAGTGATTAGCTGAACAAAATCCTTGTCCACCTTATTAGTAGATTCTCTCAACGATAGAAAATATGAAGCCAAACCTAAAAACTGAAGATCGCTCATAAGATCATAGTTCTTCTCAACGCCTTTAACCTTCTTGGTTGATTTTAAAGTCTCAGGGTGATCTTTAAAGTACTGCAAGTTATCAACCCAAGAAGTCAAAGCTTTTGAGTACTTTTTGTCTTGCAACAAAGCAGCAAGGTATCTATTGAAGTGACTAGCATTTATGACTTTGTTGTTTAGTAGTGTCTTGATCACTCTTTCGAATAAAATATGATCAGGAACATCGATGCTGTTAGTGTTTTTGATTGCAAGGACCTTTGACAAAAGAATATTACCAATTGCTACAAAATGACTTGATTTGACAAATTGCTTTTCCACATCAGACCTAACCTTAGCATCAAACCTGTCAAAAAGAGGACTGAACTCAGTGTACTCTGCGTTGATAATATCATACAGATCTTGAGTAGCTCTTCTACCTGATTTTCCGTTTCTCTTACCATCGGAAGCTTTAGTTTCGCTAGGAACGCTTGTGCCCGTAACAGAAGTGGACTCATATTTGATAAATCCCCGCTGAATAGCTCTCAAAGCTCCAGAAGTTCTAAGACTACTTCCAAGCATCCTATCTTTTCTTACAAAACCAGATCGTCCATTGCATTTGAAAAAAAAAATTTGGTACTTTTCACACCTTGAACACTATCCAAAAATTGCTTAGCTTTAGTTTCGGAAAAAGATCAAATAAATGTCTGTTAGGCTATATATATCATATATAAATTTTCGTATTGATACAGATTGTTTTTTAGGCCAAGTAAATTGCTTCTATTTCGTCGATGGACATTCCCAAACTTTGACCATAATCTAAAAAAAACTCGTCAATGCGCATAGGCTTTGACTCTGAGTCGTAGTTCAATGTTAAGGAGCTCCATTTTTGCTCCTCTATCATGTTGGCATGCCTTTGGGTATAATCTTTGGTCAAGCGAAACTCTTGTTGAATTTCAGACGATTCGCACATTTCACCGTCGTTGTCATCGCTCCACGGACATTCTGTCCACGGTGCCCAAAGTCTGATGAATTTCTTGTAATTGTGTTTTGCAAAATAATCTTTGTCTGCATTCGGATAAAACCTTTCAATGATTTTATTGTATTTTGCGGGAAACCAAGCTCTACTACCTTCAAAATATGATGGAATCATATCAGAGAGTTCCTCTATATTATAGACATTGTCATTCTTGCAATGAATGAGTTTCTTGTCCATTTGTAAAAGGTTCAACTCTCGTTCCAATGAAAGTTCATACTTTTCAGACCCTTCAGCTGCCAACCTGTGATTTGTTTTAAAATTCATATCAATTAGTTTTATAAGGGTTTCGGTCAATGCAGTTTGCGAAAGGTAGTTTTCAGTCCATGCAAGTGCTGTTATATCCAAGTACATGCCTGTAGAGATATCAATCAGTCTACCATCAATGGCGTTGTAGCCATCACCTTTGACGCGTGAGTAATATGTGGGGTTGATATCAATGAAATATCCTGTCATACCAGCCTGCATGCTGTCCTTGGCTGTGTAATCAATAATCAAAGTTTGATTGAAATCTCTCGCAAGTATATGAAGAGATTGCATGGTAACAACGGCGTCAATGTCAGAGTCCCATGGTAGTGTGAGCCCATTTCTGACCCATCCAACCATTGAACCAGAGGAGATGAACGTCTTTAACCCGTTTTGAAAACAAAACCTCAGCCAAGTGCGTGCTAATCTATGAATAATGGACTTTCTGTAATCACTCAAAATCAAGCTAGTTGAAAAGAAACGCCAGTCATAGTGTGACCCCAGCGTCGTTTCATACAAATTAGCTTCGTGTAAGTATTTTGGATGATGGCCAGTGTTCAATCTAAACTGCTCCATATCAAAAACTTTTTTATATAACTCCACATCAAGTTCGTTTGACGGCTCAAATGACGATTCATGCAATTTGTTAAGAAAGTCATTTTCGTCCCACATTGTGTCATCTTGATCCCAATGCTCTAACTTCATGCCTTTTTTCACAGAATCTAGCTTCACAATCCTGCTTCTATCTTTTCTTAACCGTTGTTTTGCAGACTTTATTGTGATCTCTGCTCCCCTGGAAGCAATAAGGGACGCTGTTTTTTGACGAAGTTGTTTAATTTCAAACCCATCGATCCAGTTTTCTTTTACGCTAACTTTAGAGTTCTTGCTTTGCCATTCAATAAGTAATCTTATCATTTCAGATGATCTGAGAAACTTATCAGTTCTGTGTGGGATTGCGTCAACTTTAAGTACAACATTGGTATCCTCAATACCGAGCAAAAATAATCTTTTTGGGTTTGGCATCTTGTGATATAGATAGGCACTTGAGATCAACGTACGACCAGGTTCCTTAATTCTTGTGTTCACTGGGTTTTCTAAAATGAAATCATAAGGATAGCCTTTCGTATGTGAGAAGGTCTTGCATGCTCTTTGGAACTTCAAACTCCCTTCGCAACCATACAATACACAAAAGGTGTTACAATCAAGACGTTTAAGACATTCTATGTCATTTAGAAAAGCAGGCGAGTGATGTTGCAGCCAATCAATCAAATGCCTGTCGTCAAAGCGCAGTCTTGTGGAAAAGTCGATCCAATCGTGCCAGCTAAAAGGAATACTCAAATCCATCGGTAAAGGTTCAGTGTTGCTGGCAAGGAAGTATTGCAAGTATAGCAACAGCAGAGACGATCCGAGCCTGAAATCAAATATATCGATGTTGTTTGGCATCTTTTTAGCTTCCGGATATAGCGAGTTGTACGCTGGTAGAATAACTTTATGCAATGGTGAGGTGACGTTTGTGCTCACAGTGAAAGACTCGTCTATCGGAGCGGGTCGTTCGTTTACACTACCATAACGTCGACTCATCAAAGCATATACTGCTAGCATCACTATAACCAGTATTGAAGTTCGTCTAAGGAATGATTTTCGAGTGTGTGCCTGGGTCCATCGTTTGGAAGTCCGATAATAGAAGTTTAAATCGTCTTTCCACGTCTGCTCACGCTGCCCATAGAGGTCCTCTTCATCGCTACTAACAAAGTTATCCAACTTGACATCTATTGAATGCGAGAGCCGGTGCTGGTATTTCATATGTCGTTGGTGAGACATGAATCAATAATGCTTTTCGTTAGTAGCAACAGAAATCTCCCCAGTGTGAAAAACTATTACTGAAATTTTTCAAGGATAACAGGGAAATATAATTAAGTGTATATACAACGTTAAGTAAGAAATCACAATTTGGGTAAGACTGCACAACGGTAATTCAGGATCAAAAGCCGTAAATTTTGATTTCCTTTTCAGGCTTTTGCAACCCTTGCAATTCAAAATATTTGTGTGTGCAAGATCCAGCAACAAAGGTCTTATCATTGAATGGGTTGCAGGTGCATCTGCCCTGCTCCCTGATCGACTCTCTGATTGGACAATTGTAGTATGGGTTGTGATAGTAACCGATGTCTTCGAAGAAATGGATCTCGCTTTTGTCCAAGAACAACGATGCCGCGATGGAATGAACGGGAGCATCACCCCAACGCTCGTAGAAAAACCCACCGTTTTTGTCCAAGTAGTTGAAGTAGTCTTCGTAGGTTTTGGAACGGAAAAAGTTCAGGTCACCCACCTCAAAATTTGACCAGAAATGACAAGTGTTGAATGTTTGACCGTCGTCATTAGACACGAAACCGAGCAAGTTGTTTTTAGCAACGTGGCCTGGGTTCTCTTTAATGAATTCCTTGGTGGTGTCCCAAAGAGTAGGACAAGTTTCAATGTACTCACGCATACTTATCACAAACCCATACTTGAGCTTGTTCTTTTTGAAAAAGTCAAAAACATCGTAGTTGATGTCACAGAGGAACTTGACGTCAGAGTCCACCCGCCAGTAGTAGTCATACTCCTCTAGCAGTGGGTGCTGGTAAAAGAAACCAGAGTTGTAT
The DNA here is from genome assembly GCA_030570415.1 of Saturnispora serradocipensis. NCBI lineage: Eukaryota > Fungi > Ascomycota > Pichiomycetes > Pichiales > Pichiaceae > Saturnispora > Saturnispora serradocipensis. The sequence continues at coordinate 35,164 of JAJLVS010000040.1, read as the reverse complement.
CTGCACATGTGCCTGTATGGTAGCGAATCACCGTAGATGATATCTTTCATGTCAATTCTGGCCTGTTCTGCCTTCTTCTCGTCAAGCCAACCTGGGAAAGACCAGTGCTCGCTGGGTATCACACCGTACTTGGTCTTTCCAGAGGCAATTCTTGTTGTTTCCTTGATAAAGTTACCAGAAAATGGTTCGTTGTTTAGAAACACCCAGTCGTAGTGATATTCGTGGTTGAATCGATCTTCCATGTCCTTCATGGTTTCGAGCAGGTCCCACAAGTTGTGGTTCCTTGTAAGCGTGACAAAGACACCCTTAGGCTTGCTCTCTGCCGCCGCTGTTCCACTAGTGTTATTATCATAGCTCACTTTTTTGGCGTGCTTTTGACCTGAAAACGACGTGCCGAAAGACCACACGAGCAACAAAAGCGCCACTGATGCAACCAATACCTTCTTTAGCAACCCACGCTTATTCCATTCGTACAGCTTTCTTCTCGCCTTCAGTGTTGCAGACATATCTTCAATTGCGAACAAAGAAACCGTGTTATTGTTGGAATTATATTTCAGCTTGCTGAACGCGTTAAAGATAAAATAAGAGGTGGTAATAATAGAAGAGTTTATAATGATAAATATAAATGAATCAATCGCCGTACTTCTCCCAACCTTCAGGCTTCTTGAGAGACTTCAACTTGTAGTACTTGTTGGTACAGAAGTAGCCCTTGAAGGTAACGTCGTCGTTAGGGTTACAGGAACACTTGTTGGCGATTCTGACTTCCTTGTCAACAGGACAGTTGTTGAATGGAACGTGGTAGTATCCAATGTCGTCGAAGAAGTGAATCTTCTCCTTGTCAATGAAAAGCGATGCGGCAATAGAGTGCACTGGAGCGTCACCCCAACGTTCGTAGAAGAAACCACCGGCCTGATCAAGGTAGTTGAAGTAGTCAAGGTAAGCTTGCGATCTCCAGAGGTCTAGCTTACCAACTTCAAAGTTCGACCAGAAGTGGCACCCATTGTATGAGCTTCCGCCGTCGTCAGAGATGAAATCCATGAAATTGTTGGCAGCAATGTGCTCAGGATGTTCCCTCATAAACTTTCTGGTAGTGTCCCATAGCGTTGGAATGGTGGCCTGGTATTCTGGAAGGGCAATGGTAAAGGAGTATTCGTAGTCGTTGTCGGCCATGAACTTGAACAAATCGTAGTTGATGTCACAGTGGATCTTGATACCAGGTTCCACACGCCAGTAATAGTCAAATTGGTCCATAAGAGGGTGTCTGAAGAAGAACCCGGATTCAAAACGGCACATGTGTCTGTAGGAGATCGAGTCACCGTAGATAATCTTGGCCTCCTTCATCTGTTTTCTAGTTTCAGCGGCCTTGTCAACGTCGATCCAGTCTGGAAACGACCATTGAGAACGGTCAATGAACCCGTAATGTGTCTGACCCGAGATCATTCTTGTGGTCTCTCTCTTGAACTCCTCGTTGAACTCGTCGTCGTTAAGGAACACCCAGTCGTAGTGGAACTTGCTGTTGAACTTATCTTCGACCTGTCTAATCGATTCCAATAATTCCCACAAGTCACTATTTCTTGCCAAAGTAACGAAAGTAGCTTTGACCTTACCTGGCGTGGTTTCCTTGTTGACCGTGGTGCCCTTGGCAGCGGCGGCCGCTGGAGCCTTAGCTGCACCTGCACTGGAACCCTTGGAGCCAACCGTGTCCTTGTTGTTGGAGGTGCTACCTGCACTTGCTGGTGCTTGCGGAATGGTGTACGTGGCTGAACTACCCTTCGAGAGGATGTACGCGCACAAGATAAGGAGCGCTGCAAAGAACCCGAATCTCAGCAACCTAGCGTTGGAACGTGCCATTTCAACTGATCTCTGTGAAGAACAAAAGAACAATAACTGGAAAAAAGGGAGAGAATGAATAAAAAAACTAAATATCAAAGAGGATTACGTGTCAGGAAACAAAAACGCCATTTCTCCATTTTTCAATACTAGTATCTTTGAAACGGCAAAAAGATGGTTATTGGGGGCTTATTGGACTTTGACGCGTTTCAGCGCACTGGTTAAGCACGCAGCGTAGCATGTAGCTCTGGTGCGACCGCAGTGGGTTTTTGAGGTGTCCCCGCAGCTGCGAAACGACAAAATTTCCTAACCTTTTAGATCCCCATCTTCCTTTCATGAAGAAGAGAGCTATAGCACCCAATTGACATGGCATCGTCGTTCTCGATCTTGCTGGACAACCCCCGCTTTCTGAAACCGGCACTAGACAACCGGAAATACCGTCTCATTCGCCTTAACAACAACTTGAAGGCGTTGCTCATTCACGATCCAGACACAGATAAGTCAGCAGCAGCTCTGGACGTGAACGTAGGGTCGTTTGCAGACCCAGAACAGCTGCCGGGACTAGCGCACTTCTGCGAACACTTGCTCTTTCTGGGAACGCAGAAGTACCCAAAGGAAAACGAATACGGTGCTTTCCTATCGCAGAACTCAGGGCACTCCAATGCCTACACGGCTCCGATGCACACAAATTACTATTTCGAAGTGAAGAACGACGCTCTGCACGGGGCCCTCGACAGGTTCTCACAATTCTTCATTAGCCCGCTCTTCTCGCCATCAGGTAAGGATCGTGAGATCAACGCAGTGGACAGTGAAAACAAAAAGAACCTCCAGTCGGACAACTGGAGATTCTACCAGCTTGCTAGAAACAGCACCAGCAAGCTCCATCCGTACAATGGGTTTTCCACTGGTAACAAGACCACTTTGGGGGACAAGCCGCTGGAAATGGGACTCAATGTCCGCGATGAACTCATCAAGTTTCACTCCAACAACTATTCCGCCAACATCATGTCGCTCTGTATCCTATCCAACGAGCCTTTGGATACGTTAACTTCCTGGACGGTGGACATGTTCTCCGATATCGAAAACAAGGATCTAGAAAGACCCTACTACGAGTCTTCTCCGTTCAACTCCTCCAAGTATCTTAGCCAGCTGTACAAGATCAAGCCCATCAGAGACGCCAGGACCTTGGAACTCACCTTCCCTATTCCCTCGACTGCTGCATTTTGGGAGTCGTTACCAACGAGATATCTTGCGCACTTGATTGGCCACGAATCCAAGGGGTCTCTTCTCTATAGTTTCAAGCGCAAAGGTTGGGCCAACGGCCTTTCATGTGGTGCCGGCTCTATCTCTCCTGGTTTCAGTGAGTTCAACATTGAAGTGGAACTAACCAGCACAGGTTTGACCCACTACAAGGAGATTGTCCAGGACATCTTCAAATATTTCAAGATGTTGAAGACAGAAGGGCCTAAAGAATGGATTTATGATGAGATCCATGCCGCTTCCTCCAATGCTTTCAGATTCAAGCAGAAAACTGACGCATCTGGTACCGTTTCAAGACTGGCAGGCACTGTCCACTCTTTATCGTTCTACGACATTCCTATCAAAAACCCATTGGAACCCAACCCTGTTCTATCTACCATTGAAACTAAGGAAATACCACCTGAAAATTTATTGAGTTTGTCTGTTGTTAGAAACTTTGAGCCTGAAATCATCAGTGAAGCACTGTCGTACCTCAACCCCGATAATTTTAGAACCTTCTTGGTGTCGAAGGACCTTTTCAATGAGTCAAACGAAGCAAGCGTCGTAAAAGAGGAATGGTATAAAACTGAGTACATCACTGAGCGTTATCCACTAGAAACCCTTGAAAACTTAGAGTTGGATCCTGAATATACGTTACCTGAACATAACTTGTATATTCCAACAGACTTCACCCTTACAACAGACGAATCCACTCAATATCCTCAGTTAGTTGAAATGGATGAATTCTTGAAAATATGGTATAAAGCTCATCCAGAACTCTCTGGACCAAGGTCTGCTGTCATCATCAAATTTAACCTCCCAGGTGCCACTTCAACTCCATTAAACTCGCTTTATTTATCCTTTTTCGTGGAATTGCTTGAAGATGAATTAAATTCTGTTTCTTATTTGGCTACCCTTGGTGGCCTACAGTATTTCTGGAATTTGGCAAGAGAAGGTATCAGTTTGGAAATTATGGGTTATTCACATAAATTGGAAATTCTTCTTAAAAAGTTACTAGAAACATTGAGTGATTTCACCAACGAAGACAAAGTTCAGAGTATTTGGAACAATGTTAGGGAAGAACGATATGAAATCTTAAAGGATAAGCTTTCTAGAAACTTGAGAAATTTTGGATTTTCAACCCCATATCAACAAGTTGGGCCTATCATCTCCTCTTTGGTTAATGAAAACTCTTGGTTAGTGGATGATGAAATTGCGTGTTTGCATGCGTTGGATTACAGATCGTTGGTCAACTACTCACAAAACTTACTAAAAACTTGCTTTGTCGAATGTCTTGTTTTGGGTAATTATAGTCAACCAGACGCAGTTAAAGTTCATGATATTATGAAAGCTAATCTACCAAATTTGAGCTCCTCGATCACTTTGACACAGTCACAGTTTACTCGAGGCAGATCTCTCTTGCTACCATTAGGCACCAGACCACACTACATCAAAGCAAACGATGATCCAGAAAACATTAACTCATGCATTGAAGTATTCATTCAACTAGGCTTAATTTCAGACTCAAAAGCTCGAATCATCAATGAACTATGCTCGCAGATTTTATATGAGCCTTGTTTCACCAGATTAAGAACCAAGGAACAATTAGGTTACGTTGTCTTTTCTGGAACTAGAGAAACTAGAACGACGTTTGGTTTAAGAGTCCTAATTCAAAGTGAATACCCTACATTTTATTTATTGCATCGTATCAAATCATTTTTGGAAAAGATCTCCATTCAATTGACAGAAATGGACACTGAAGACTTTACTAAGCATGTTGAAGCCCTTATTAACAAAAAGGAGCAAAAGTATAAAAATCTCAAAGAAGAAAAGAACAAAGTATGGAACAGAATTGCATCCGGTTATTATGATTTCGACAGACATGTCAAGGATGTCAAAGTACTAAAAGAAATCACACAATCAGAAACTGCGCACTTTATGAAGGAAAGAATTGTGAATACCTTTGGACATGGTGAAATCACCGTTCATTTGCAATCACAAAAGACACCTCCGTTGAACGAAGTGAAGATGATTAAGAATGCCATTTCTAATTTTGTTTACTCGAAACCGGAGTTTGATTCTGTAAATTATGAACAAGAAAAGGTTGATGCCAAGATTGACAAGTTGGCTGCTGGTGGATGTGTTGACGTTGAGAAGCTATTAGGAGACGACCTCTTCGCAGACTTCCCTTACCTACCACAATTGACAGCATTTATCAACATGTATCTAACGAGGGATTGGAGCTCTCTTGCAAAGGACGAGGGCGAAGTCATTGACATCGTTGGTGAATGGAAATGCCAACAGCCATTGTCTCCAGCTCCAACAGCGCAGATTCCAACACATTTATTAAATGTATAAATCTTGTTAGCAGTTTTATCATACGAACCAAAACAGCTTAAAAAAATAAATAAAAATTTTGTATCAAAGTAGCAAAGTAACTCTTTATGCTTAATATTAAATGACACAAAAAAAGGTTTATTACACAAGGAAGGGATACATAGACCACCATCATGAAACTATAGAGGAACCTGGAGAGCAAGAGCATTTGATTCCGTTAACAGAAGAAGTTCCAGAGCCAGTTTCACCTCCCTGCTTGGCACCACCTGAAGATGACCCTAACACGAGCACAGTTGACGAATCGTTGCCTTTGCCGGAAATGAGACAGCAACAGTACAACTATGAAAGACAATTATACATCAAAAGGTGCTTCAAAACTTCAATCTTGATTGCCTTCATAATACTGTGCCTCATTTCAACTTTTTTGATAAGAGATTTTAACAGAGTTTTGAAAGGTGTGGAGATAAAGTTCATTGACGGAACTCTTGCAGATGATGGACAAGATGAAACAGTCATAATCGAAAATCTGAAAGTTGATGTCAAGCTCAACTATCTTGGGTGGTACAAATCTGTTTTGGAAAAGGGTTTCGATTATCACCTACTTGGATGGACTCAGATTGAAATGCCAGAAACCACACATTGGTTCAGTCTCCGAAATACATACAGACCACTAGCAAATGTGAATACTGATGGATTCAAGGATACGTTACAGATAACTAACTCAACTTATCATTTTACTCTATCTGATACCGAAGCAACTGTGTATAAAGGTATACACAAATCAATCAATAATTTGTTTGGGCAAAAAGAAAGGTTGACACTACTAGTTTCAACTAAGATTCAATTATGGGGATTGAGTCTACCGCTTTGGAGAAGGATTAAATTGCAGAAAACGGAAAAACTCACAGGAGCTCTGGATAATGCTTTGGATGAAATGATTGTGTCAAATATAACTGTTAACGACTATGAAGATAGTAGCATCTCTGGAAATGCATTGATAGAAATTGGAAATTTTGGTAATCTTAATTTAAAAAATTTCACTGCTCCTGCTAACCAAATACACATAGGAACAAAAATAAAAAGAAAATTTGTTAGACTTGGCACCTTGAAAAGCAAGGAATTCTGTTTGAACGATAAAAAAACAGCATTCGATTTTGTGATTCCACAAATTAATGATAAATTAATTGATTCAGGTTTTATTCAGCACATATTAGATGCATACACCGCAGATGAAAAAGCAGAAGTTTGGATTAAAACAGGGTTGTGCGAAAATAGTTGGCTGTGCGATTTAATTAATGGAATTGAGGTACCACTGAATGTAAGTCCTTTGAAATTTGGAAGCTATGACCCTTTTTATGCTTCTAACGCAAAAGTGGATTCTGTAAGCGTCGATTCTACAAATGATTTGATTAATTTGGGAAGCAATTTGAAAATCTTGACAGAAACTTTAGCTTTGCCACTAAATGCATCAATCCATGGAAGTATTGATGTAATGGGATTTCATATCATGACTGAGAGAAACAGACCAATCGAATTTGCATTCGAGAATGATCGTATCAACGTTGATGTTCAGAGTCTAGATATTAAAATCAAAAATGAGACTGAGGTTTTGGAATCTGTCAAGCGTGTTATCGATGGTGCCGCTCAAAAATCACTTTGTTCTTTTAATGTTGACTCAAGTATAAAGTCTGACTTTATCCATGGCAAAGTCCATTTTGAATTTAACGAAGAAATTACTGTAAATAAATCGAAATTTATTAAAATGGATAGCTTCAAAGCACAGCTTTATTCATCAGAGTTAATTGAAGCTGATGATGAGAGCCTGTTGCTTTTGGCAAAAATCAATGTTACCAATCCATTTGCAATGTCCATAACAAATGATATTCCATCAGTTGAAATTGGACTCGAATATAAACATGAGACTCCAGTTGCCAGCTTTATTGTTTTTCCATTTGAAATGAAACCGCATATGAGCACTATTGTTGAAGTTGGAATCAAGATTCATGATGACTCCTCCGTGTCGAAACATTACATGGAGGAACTTCTTGGGAAATACATTTCTAAGGAACATGTTACGTTTGACTTGCATGGTAAATCAGTAGAAAACTCAAAATCTTTTTCTACAATGATGCAAAAGCTTTCAATCCCTGTAGATTTGCCGTCACGGGATGACGCTGATGATGCAGATAATGGAAACGAGTTCATACTAGACACGACGATGCATATCTTCAGCAAAGAAGTTGAATTGACGGTTTGGAATCCTATAGTGAATTCCCATGTGCATATTGTGATTTATGAAGCTCAAGCAAGTTACGAAGGGACGCTTCTAGGATACATTGAAGAGGGTTTAACTTTAGACATTCCCAGTGGAGTGTACACCACCCCAAGGCTACCGGTGGTATATCAACAAACTGGGGCAGCATGGACTATTCTTCAAAAGGCGTTGAAAAGCGGACATTTGCTCCCCGTCGAAGTGAAGGCTGTGGTGCAAATCTCCATCCATGAATACTCTTTTGACCTTCTCTACACTGGCAAACGCATGCTAAGTAAGATTCGGATCTGAAGGTGCAATTCCGAAAATCGCACGGGAAAAGAAACGGCTGTGATTGCATTTTTTCACTCCCATTAGCACCTTTGGTCTTCTGTATCTATACGATGGGTTTGTTTTTCGATATGCTTATTGTAGCAGTGCTGTCTCCTGTTACGAACTATGTTCATAACAAGAAGTGCGACATTCTTGGTCGTTATTCTGAGGAGTCTAGGAAGGAGTATGCACAAAATTGGGTCCAACAAACTACATTGTATGGAGATTTTGTGAAAAAGTACCTTGATTTCGATATCAGTAACGAAAACTGATGCTGCTCGCTAACAATACCCCCCTCTGCTATGTCTGTCTGATCGCCCGTTGAGTTCTATTTGTATGATACTTGTTTCTGCGCTTTCCAAGTCACATATCCCTCATCCACTCCGGGGCATCGCGATCATAGGGATGGCATAGAGATAGCTTTAGTGTTTGTCACTCTATTATATACCACCCATCCAGCATATCATGAGTTGCCTTTTATTACTACCTTTACATCTTTTATAACACTTTAACGACCATTTTTAATGTTTTATCGGCATCGCAATCCTGTCAAAAAATTTTAGTGATAATATTATGTATAAATGATAAACATTTGAACAAAAGAGAAATTTACAAGCTTTTCATGAAGAGTCAAAGATACAAATACGGATGGCTAGTTCTAAATTTGGTCTAACTCCACTCCTTCAACAATCAGCCTCTTGGCAGTGTTTCCATAAGCATGATAACTGATTTTGATAATTTCGTTTTTAGGAAAACTTATGTTGGGTATAGCGTTGGCATTTGATGCCATTAAATAACCATAGAATATCCTTGTAATAGAATCGTCGGCAATAATGAGAATATCATTGCTTAGCTTTTCCATTTCCAAAATTAATGGTTCAATTTTCAAAGCTAGATCATGGTAAGATTCTGCACGAGGATATCTGTGATGGTATGGATCTTGTTGATGCTTTTCGTAATCCTCAGGGAACTTCTGTTTCACTTCTTCGTCGCTCAATCCATCAGCACTTCCTGGATTCAATTGCGTTAATTCTGGTCTATGCTTAACAACCAATCCTTTTTGGTTAAAGATCTCAGCAGACTGGGTGGTTCTTAGTCTGGTAGATGTCCAAACTAGTAAATCCTTAGGTAACCGTTTATCCTCATAATCAGAGCACAGCGTGGTGTAGATTTTCTCAACAAACTTCTGACTAGCTTCTGTAATAGGAGGATCATCTTTGAATTTGATTTTATTGAGAGAGCACCTTGCAAAGTAAATGGAGTGTGACTTTATCTTGGTATTTAGGATGTAGAAAATGATCTTAGTCATTAGGAAATCATGCTTTAGTTCATTGATTATGATTTTCTCTCCAAAGTTAAAACTTTTGATATAGGATAAACTTGATTCACCAAGCGTTTCATAGTTTGCTTCAGCAAATGCGATTTTCTTTTGAAAATCCAAGAATGCTTCGGCCCTACCCCAACCCTCATAGTCTGGGGATTTGATAGCATCCTTGATGTTGGCAGACAACAAGTTATCGTCGTCCACGAGCGATTCAATAAACAAGCATTTCACGTCACACTTCTTCATTGTCTTGGCTAGATCCTCTCTCGACTTTGTAGATGCATTGATAGCGTCGTAAATGGCAATTTGTCCGTCCTCTTTTTGGAAATACTCTACCATGTCCAAAAAAGCGTTGTCAGTAATTTCCTTCAGGATCTTCGAGTTGAGCGGGTTATCTGTCTCCACCTCAATCAGTGAGTGCGCCCGCTCTCTTCTGTAGTCACTCAAATGGAACAATTGAGTCCTCACACCTAACCATCTCAAATACCTACACAAACTGATTGAAAGATTGGTTTTACCACGGCCTGGGAGACCCACAAGCACAATGCAGATAGACCCCGCGTGGAACATCTTCCCGGAGTCTGTTGAGTACATTTGAGCTGGGGAAACATACGTCTTTGGTATATTTTGATGGATGGCGTCGCTATCTTGGACACTACCACTGCGCGATGGGCCATTTGGTGACGCTGCCGCCCATCGAAGGTTCTTTCTAGCTGAGTAGTTCCCTGGAATCTTCGCAGGCTCTATCTCGGCTGTTGGTTCATTCATTCTTCAGCTTTTTTCTTTATTTGTCTTATATATGATACTAATATCTCTATTTCAAAAATCTGTTTGCTCCCATAGAGAACGAAATCTCGTTTCCAGTGGCCCGGAGATTTGAAAGAATTTAGTGGGATTTTTTTGATTTTTTGCTCAGCGTTTTATATTCAACTATCATCCAAAGTGTGCTATAGCGGCTGCTAGTGTGCTAAAAGATAATGTTGGAATGTTTATTAGCACAAGAAATGGGTTCGGCGGTGTAATATTGTAATTTTAGGTTTTTGAAATTTGGTATTCTTTTTTCAATTTTCTATCATGTGCAGAAATGCTTTTCTTCGAACTAGAGATCATAAGTAAGGGGTAGCAAGTGATGAAATCTATGTACATCATAATACTGACTGAGCATAATACATGCAGAGTAACAATAAGATGTTAAAGATTTCGTTACATGCATTACTCATGTAACAAGCTGAGCATTAATACATGAATGTCATTATACGACATGAATCATATGATACTTGTCATACGAACATACTCAGAGTTAATATTAGATTCTTGTCTATATTAGTTCATTAATCCATTAAGTCCAAATTAGTATAAATAGCCGCTATAATTAATGATATAATAAATTTATATTTAGTTTATAATTGATTATTTGAGTAATAAACTCTGAATTTATCACGACACTCGTCTATTTACTCACAAAACCCTGATGAGGGTTTCTTGTAAAATATAGTTATTACATATAAGCTGTCATATATTTCACATAAATAATAAAGCTCAAGAAGCTTTTATCACAGGGAGTATTTGGCAAATGGCACTTTGTTTTTGAGTAACAAATGAATTCCCTTCACTGTTGAGAATTTGAGGCATTTTAACTTTAAACCTCTACCACATCTGAGATAGCGTTGTGTGTAATCATAAAGATATACTCATGACGTTGCATACTTAGATCAATTAGTTTAGTGCTCCGAGTACCCTGTCGTAAAACATTTGTCACGTTTGACTAGTTGGAGTCTGAAGAAAAACATACCACGTATATTCTAGGCCTTAAAAGATGAGTAATAAACCAAGATATAAATAATATGTACCCACTTTAGTCAAGCAAATGCTCCAAAGAAAGACTTGAGCAATCAAACAATACAAAAAATGCTTTTCTTTGTATTTTATATTTTATTTGTATTATTGGAGTCATGGATTAAGTTTTAGACTCACCAGATTAGCTTATTGTTTCTGTTAATGAAATTGATTATTTTAATATCTTTAGGTTTTCAACTCGTATTCAAAGTTTTCAGTCTGGATGTGGTAAATGAGTATGGGTTTTATGAAGCCGACGCAGATCTGGATGTTGCTAGAGTCATTGATGGAAATTTCATTATCCACAACGAGGAGGAGTTCTACTCTGATGTCTTGAGTGGTTTATATGTTGTTGCAAATTATACAGATCACTCAATATTATACTTCGTAGATGCTAGTGCCTACATGGATCGGTATAGTGCTGAAGTTGCTTTGCTAGATTTAGCTACACATTATAACACTACTATATCACCAGGTATGGTAGTCTTTAAAACGCGGCAACAATATTTGTCAGACCTAGTATACACGACAATGTCAAACGCTATGTTTGTTTTAAATAACATCGAAGGCGAGCCAAGAATTAGTGAGCGGCAAAATAGAAAAGGTTACGAAGAAATGCCTCAATAGGTAACCCAATTACACAAACCATTGACCAGGTAGTTTCTTTTTTAGTCATTACCCAATTTATTGCTTGTATTTGAAGATAAAAACAAGTTTAGCATTAAATTTCAGTTTGCTTTGAAATAAAATTCAATTATACCATTGCTGTTGATGATTATCATCTTTGAAAGTGTCAAGACCACTGGGAAAAGTACAAATCAATAAACATTGACAATTGGGGCGCAAATAAGATTTAGTTTAATTTTACTTTTCGGTTGCTATTACGGCCAGCAGTAGACTTACTATTACGCTAACTCTATGAAGAAAGATTTTTAGTTTAGTACATGATAAGTGGATGCAATCGTGTACCTTCCTTTACGCGCTTATCTAATGAATGCTTGAGATTCAATAACAGCAACAATGCATTGGCTTAGTGTGAATATTTAAGTGTCAAGCAAATGGAACAATAAATTGCTGTAAGCACCAAACTATCGCAACAAAAGTTTACAATGTTGTCTTTGTTTATGTCTATTGTGAAATGAAGGCATTTTTGATGTAAACAGCAAGAGTTTCTTGTGGGACAAAGACCGTTTTGACTTCCTTATTGTGTTATGCTACGATTGGTCGAAAATTGCTTTCGTTAGCTTTATCCATTAGCAATACAACAAGAACATAAGCATTATCGTTATCTCACATGTCCGTGCTATTTGAATCTTTGGTAGCAAGTCTCATTTTCAAGCCACTGTTAGGTGGTTATGAAAGACAAAGAGTTCATTAAAGTTTGTTGTATTTTTAACCTCGATCTCTACAACTCCTACAAGAATGCTGGCTCGCTCCAATATACTCTATAGAAATCAGCCACAACGAACAATTGCATGCAGTGTTCTCTCATGGACTACATCCTGATACAGCGGATGCAAAACCGCCATACTTACTTCAACATGAATGCCTTTGCATAACCACACCTTTTTACAATACCTCTAAGTTTACTCCGTTTTCCAGCTGTGTTGCTTTCATAACTGATTCGCAAAATTCTGCAACTTGAAGAATTCATGTTGTACAGATGGTTAATAGTGACGTTAGATTAAAAACACCAACCCTCATGTCTTCCAGCTTAGTCTGTACTCTCCTACGACCTACAGTTCATCTGTTAACTAATTATAGCGCCATTTATTATTGCATGTTTCAATATCGGAAGACAATAAAATATTCTATGGTGCCTAAAAGTGCGCGTATATAGGAGAGGTGAAGAATCGTCCTACAAGATGAACTGTTTTTTCTAAAAGTGATGAAAAGTGCTACAGAGGTAGGCTTGAATGCGTTGGCATTGGTGTTACAGATACCTCTTCTGATATTGCATTGGATTGGGTTTGAACAGCTGTTGGCCAGTGCACAGTCAAAGTTGAACAAGCCTGATAACGTTTCAACAGGTTTCCGATCTTCATTGTTTAGAAGCTATGGTTCAACTGATACGCTTTCGAATTCCACACTTTCATCATCAACGGAAATCAATAAACTAGAAACCATTAATGATGATTACTACGAAGTTTCTGAATCCGATGATAATAACGATATTACCGAACTCCAAGAAAAAATTATCAAATCTACCGATATTGTCGATATAGTTCATGCACACGGATACAAGGTCCATGAACATGTAGTGCAAACCAAAGACGGCTACCTACTTTCCATTCATCGTATTTTACCTAATCATTGCAACCTCAACGACATCAGTGGAAGAGAAGTTGTGTATATGCACCATGGATTATTGACCAATTCCGAGTTGTTTGTTCTAGGAGATGAAAGCAACAGATGCCTACCTTTTAAACTAGTTGATGAAGGCTACGATGTGTGGCTGGGTAACAACAGAGGCAATAAGTACTCAAGGAAACACTTGTATCTGGCATCAACTGACAAGAAATTTTGGAATTACTCTCTGGATGAATTTGCCATGTTTGACATTCCTAATACAATCGATTACATATTGAATGTTACTAAGAAAGAAGACTTAGTTTATATTGGTTTCAGTCAAGGTTCCGCACAAGGGTTGGCAGCTTTATCGCTAAGTGATTCCTTGAACGATAAAGTAAAATTGTTCATTGGGTTATCACCAGCCATGATTCCACAAGGACTAAATAATCCAATTTGCTCGTTTTTAGTGAACTCTGCTCCTAATTTCCTGTACAGGTTATTTGGCAGTAGAGCCATTTTGCCATCAGTGGTCTTTTGGCAAAAGATCATGGGACCAACACTATATGAAAGAGTTGTTGACAAATCCTTAATTTTCTTATTCAATTGGAAATCAGGGAATATCACTACAATTCAAAAACGAGTGGGTTACCCTCACATGTTCTCGCCATCAAGTGTAAAATCAGTAGTTCACTGGTTTCAGATCATTGAAAGCAAAAGATTTCAAATGTTTGATGAGGGTGGTGCTTCAGGATCTAAACTGGTTTACTTTAGTGGAACCTCATCAAAAAATAATAGAGTAGCATCATTTCCAACACAAACAATTAAAACTCCTTGTTTGTTCTTTTATGGTACTTCAGATATGCTGATCGACATCGATAAAACAACTGATAGCTTAAGCTGTGATACTGAAGTTGTCAAGTTAGATGGTTACGAACATATGGATACCATTTGGTCATCTGAAGTTGAACACAAGATTTTCGACAAAATTCTTGATAATTTAAAAAGGCTAACCTAGAAAATTTATATACCGATTCCTTTAAAATTATCGAACATTGCATTTATAATTTATCAGAAGACTTAAAGTCTTCAAATCAACATGAATATCTTTCAAATATGGTTATTGCAGCTATCGCTTTAGCCGTTAGATATCTCCGACTTTGTAAACAGCGAATGATAAATAAGTTTACGATATACAGCAAGAACTAAATGCCCCAACTTTTTAGGTTGGACAGGGACCCTTTAAAGTTATACTCATTGTGTTGCCTTTTGTGGTATGCTATTTGAGAAAAGCAATCAGTCATTTTTTTCAACTAGACAAGCTCAGAAATTTAGATGCTTAAAAAGACAATATTATACTATTGTTCTTGAAGTAGATGTGCGCTTTAATAAACGTGATTGGCTTTTTCAGACTATTATTGTGAATTTTTTTTTTAGGAATAATCTATCAAAGTATCAATCTTATTGGTATGAAAGAGCAATTTAATGCTTAAATGACTTTTGAACAACCTAGCATTATTATATTTGCTATAAAAACAAACTAAACCTGAAAACTATATAAAAGCATCTAAAACCAAGGATCAACCTTATTTAATAGTAAAATTGTTCCTGAACTAATCATTTCAAGGAAGCTTGAGAACTTTTAGATTCAATCTCTTCTGTAATTTGATGACCAATACCATGCTCATTTGTGCTATGAACACGATCCCATTCTTCTAGTTCGGAGAGCTTAACCTTAACAATGGTAAGACCCATTTCTCCATTTTCGAGACGGTAAATAAGTTCACGGTGAACATATTGACCCATCTTTGGAAAAGCAAATCTCCACAACCAGTAGTAACCGGCACAAACAACAAGTAAGCCAATAGTAACGATTGGATAGGTAGCGTAAAAGAAGGAAACATCACTACCGATCAATGTACCTTCAGGTGGGACGAATGCAATGACAATAACCATGACTTGAAACAATAAGTCAATGATGACGATAGGTAATGGTAAATAACGTCCCTTCTTTCCTAGACCTCTTAGTCTACGGTCTCTTCTAACCTTCAATAACCCAAGGATCAAGAAAACGTTGAAGATGTTTGAAGAGTATGTACCCAAATCGACAATAAAGTTATAAGCCGAACCAGCGGGTGGGGCAACAATCATAATTGTGTTAACTAACCATGTAACAAAGATAGGACCTAGGGGAGTTCCGAATGGCTTAGTGGAAGTCCAAAATGTACCGAATGGAAGCACACCCTGTCTACCACATTCTCTCAAACCTCTACTGTGAGAAACAATTGCAGTGATCAAATGACCCAATGCAGATAAAGCAATCATAGAAGACAAGGCACTTGTTGCACGCTTGTTACCAAAGACGTTTTGAAAGAAGAGAGTTGCAATACCAACTTTGGAAGTTTTGATAGCTTCAGGAGATGCAGCAGCATAATAACCAGTAATAAGCAAGATGTAAACGATGAAAATAACCACCAAAGACAGAGGCACGTATAGAGAATAGGTCTTCAACAAATTTTTCTGGTTCTCTTCCTCGGACTTGTTATCGTTACGGGTGTGTTCAGCAACAACACCGAAGGCATAACCGGCACCACCATACGAAAAAACAACTTTGATGATTGAGTTTGCAATGTTGTTACCGTTGGTTGTGGTACCTTCCCAAACATTACGGAAACTTTGGTGAGGATCTTCAACCTTGGTATTGCCTCCAAGAACAACCCAACCAACAATAACCATGAAAAACAAGAAGATGATCTTCACAACACCTAGAAGATTCTGTAAACGCAACGACCACTTGGTACTGAGCGCAACAACGACACAGGAGAAGGTCATGACACCAACGGCAATACCACGGTAAACCCATGTTGTGGATTCTGTGTGGGCTGCAGCAATGATATACTGGCCAAACGCAAGTGCACTACTGGTAGTGTAAGAGAGAATGACGGAAATGGCAGCGTACATTGTTGGCACTAGGAACTTTGGGTTAGGATATGCCTGTTCCAAGTACGCAACATCACCACCGTTTCTTTTTGGGAAGTAGCCTGCGTATTCTATGTAGATGAACACCTTGGTAATCTGCAAAAAGAAACAGCAGATCCAAAGCACATAGGTGGAACCAATGGATCCCATCGACTTTAACACAGACGAAGGCGTCACAAAAATACCGGTACCAACAACACCCTGCAGAATAAGAATGATCACACTGAATGGACCCACAGAGTAGCCTAGCGGATTCACCTTTTCTAACGGTGTCACAACAAAGTTACCGCTTTCTTCACTTGCTAAATCGTCTGAATCGTTAGCCAGCTCTCTATCCACTACAGACGTGGATGATGTTTTGAAGTAGTCCAGGACGTATCCAGCCATTTTGCTTCTACTTTGATGCTGATACGGCAAAACAAGCTTGTGTGATAAAGGAAAGACTTCTTCTAATATTTATAGATATTTACGAATTACTTATACACAGAGTAAATATTGCAGCATCAACGCCACAACTGACACAAGTCTGTGAACAGTACACACACTATTCTTGTCAATAAACAAAAATGTGTCTTTGCTTCACAGAACACGGCATTACACAATTTCACCACACCCGCGCCTAGAGATTGACGTTTTTTTTTAAGGGTGCAAAACAGGGACCATCTCTCTATTGTAACGGTTGACATAAAGCCGTTCAAGGGTTTACGTGTGGAAAGAAGGGACTCAGCTTGTCGCCTGTCTGCTTTGTCTGACAAACCACCAGGATGCATACTTTTCTTGCTGCTGTAATTACTCGATATATAGAAGCTTCTGGTGAGGCAGCGGCCCCAGAAGCACCGCGCTGTGTCTTCGACAACAGCAACCAACGATGTCCCTGAGAAGTTAACCCACGTAAAAATTTTACTGTGGCGTCGTAGCTGTATCTTGCACTAGCAAGATTCTGATCTTTATTGTTTGGAATGAAGGACTCCGATATCTTCGATCGAAACCAGGACGCCTTGGTGCCATCGTTTGACCTGGAAACATGCTATTTTGGCTTTTTCTTCATTGGGATAAATTGTGGTTCAGCTTGCGATGTATTCTTGAAGCGAGATTTTCTATACGGAGAATTTTGCTTCAGGAGTAGATATGGTCCTAAGGTTACGACACATGCTGGCAGTTGAACGTTGCTAGGGTTGTTGCGAGAGCTGTGCCGGTAAGAGTTTTGGTCATAGCAGATCAGCTATTGCTGAGTTCATTGTAGATAATGTAATATGAATAGTTTTTATTTTTCATTAGGTGCATTTCTCAAGGCATGACAGAGTCTCTGGCTGGGATAGTTGATGGCATTGAGTGTTTCTGCGAGTTTCGCAAACGCCACAAGTCGAGGTATCGGTGCAAGAAGCGCGTTGTCTGTACGGTGCACAGTCCGTAGGCTAAGAACCAGGCGTTATTTTTCCGTGAGAACTCTTTGCAGCAATGGAAGAACTGTTGAAATTTTTACCGTTGAACCTCCGTCAAAAGTGCTCTTCACTGAATTATTGTTTCCCCCAATTAATTAGACTGTAATTAAAAAGCAGGAACTAATCGAATGGAACTTCGCAGACCACAAATGTTGTTACCTGCAGACATGCGCAAACTCTTCCAGCTAGTGTATAGAAACCACGGCAACACATTGTGCTGGATTGGAATGAAGGACTGCCAGCTACGCATCCCAAATGACATGCCAATAGGCGAGCGCGGTTTTACTTACCAAGGCATTCGACTGCCTTCTTTCACGTCTGTTTGGAGAAGTGATTAAATACCCAGGAGAAAATTCATATTTTGTCTAGCATGGTTTTGCAGATAGTGTTTTAGCGTTCAACCACAGCGCAAAAAGCCCAGTCATCTTTGTCGGCAATCTACATGATTCAAACTATTTTTATGTATGACAGACCCATCAAACGCTTTTCGGCTCTGGGTTTTCAACATTGCGCTTTTTAACGGAAATAAGCGAATATGGGTGTTCAACCTTACGTCCCTCCAAACACTTGTTGGTGCTAAAACGCCAGATGTCAGTGTTCGCACTTCTCTGCTGCGTTTACTAGTCGAAAGTATACTACCCATTCGTCACACCACTATATTTGGCGCCAAGCATCCCATACAAACATAAGAATGCACGGAGATCCATTATCGCCGAGAGCAAACGTGCAGAGTCAGATCGAATGCCATCTCCGGTGTCTTTGCTCGCACCAGCTGGGTTTTGCGTTTGGTTGACATTTTTCAACTTCTAAGGTACAGAAATGGTAATTGCATAGGGTGCATGGCTGATCTGGGTTAGAAGTAAACAGTCTCACGAACAATAAAAGATGCCATATTCAGATACAGATACAGATGTGGATTCGGACATTGATGAACCATATGTCGAATGCGACTCCAGATGGCGTGATACGATCTCAAAGATTGTCAAGTCTGTGGTTTCGGTGCATTTTATGAATCCCGTTGATTTTGACTTGCACATTACAAGGTGCGATGAAGCTACAGCGTTTGTTGTAGATGCAGAGAAAGGGATTCTTTTGACCAACAGACAAGTTGTTTTTTCGGGTCCGTTTGTCGGGTATGCGGTGTTTGACAACCACGAGGAAGTTGAAGTTACAGCACTGTATAGGGATCCGGTTCATGATTTTGGCTTCTTGAAATTTGAGCCAAGTAATTTCAAGCGTATTCAAGTGCAAAGCATACCACTTTGCCCGGAAAAAGCTAGGCTTGGTGAAGAAATTAGAGTGGTCGGTAATAACGCCGGAGAAAAGCTATCAATTTTGTCTGGCATCATTTCAAGAATGGACAGAGACCCTCCCGACTACGGCCTCTTTAGCTACACGGACTTCAATACCGAGTATATTCAAGCGGCGGCATGTGGTTCGGAAGGATCATCGGGCTCCCCAGTAATCAACATTGCTGGCGAAGCTGTTGCTCTACAAACAGAGGGTTTAGATGAATCAGCGACAGACTTTTTCGTACCATTGTGGAGGGTGAAAAGAGCATTGGAGTGTATTCAAAATAATCTTAAGGTGACAAGGGGTACAATTCAAGTTAAGTGGAGTTTAGAGCCTTTCAGTACATGTAAACGTCTTGGCCTAACTGCGGAACGCGAGGATAAAATGCGAGCATTATCTAGTGTGAACAGAGATATTAACGGCATGCTTGTTTGTGAGCTGGCATTGCCAGAAGGCACTGCCGATCAACAGATCATGGAAGATGATTGTCTTATTTCCATCAATGACAAGCTAATTACGTCCTTTGTTGAGGTGGATGAAATTTTTGACGCTAATGTTGGTAAAGAGGTTGACATTGTTATTCAAAGATCAGGAGTTGATATCAAAAAAACTTTGACAGTCGGGGATTTACATAAGATAACACCAGACAAATTTGTTACAGTGTGTGGCTCAACTTTCAATGATTACAGTTATCAAATGGCTATGGCGTCGGGTACTGCTGTTAAAGGGGTTTATGTTGCAAATGGTGTAGGTTCCTTTCAGCTAGGTCCAATGGCATATATGACAAGAAGTTGGGTTATTACCGCTTTGGATAGTAAGCCAACTCCTAACATTGCTGCCTTCGTTGATATAATGAAAAACATTCCAGATAAAGCGTATGTTACTGTAAGATATCATGCACTAAATATAAAAGAGGTCATTTTATTCAAAGATATTTACATTGATAGACACTCTGATAAATCAATTGAAATGGCAACAAGAAATGATAAAACTGGTCTCTGGGACTACACCACTTTACAGCACGAGCCTATAGGACTTGTAGTACAAAAGCCAAGAAAAGCCAGATTTTTAGGTTCAAAGACTGACTTCAAAGTTTTAGAGGACTTGAACAGATCTTTTGTTTATGTGGAGGCCAAGTATCGTGTTTACCTTGACGACATTTACAAAAGTACTAAAAGATTCCATGGCATTGTGATTGATTCTGAAAGAGGACTAGTCCTGGTGACCAGACAGTGCATTGGTAATGATATATGTGATGTCACCATCAACATTGCTGAGTCCGTTGTGATTCCAGGAACAATTGTATTTATGCATCCAACAAAGTCATATGCCTTAGTGAAATATGATCCTGGACTCATTGATGCTGGTATTACTACACCAAAATTTGATTCATCGCCGCTGGAAATTAATGACCAGGTTCTCTTTTTTGGTTACGATGATGAGAAAAGAATGCAATGCGATACTACAAGAATTGTGAATACCTCAATTTCAAACTGTAACATGAGTACCTATAGTCCATCCTATCGAGCCGTCAATTTAGATGAGCTAGTTATTGACTCGTATCAAGCTCAGATGTGCTTATCTGGCGTGCTGTGTTGTCCGAAGACGGGTAATATTAGAGCATTTTGGAATTTATGTGAGGGAGAACATCAGAAGGCGCTCAGAACAGCTGTTGATGTTTATGACATTATGTGGGAGCTGAAAGCTTTTTTGAATAAAGAGAGTAAGGTTCCAAATGCTCGTATTATCGGTGCGGAGTTTAAATCTATATCACTTGCTGAAGCTAGAAATAGTAGTGTTCCCGATGATGTTATTCAGGAGTTAGAAGAAAATATCAGCGACAAACTTCAATTCCTTTCAGTGCGTAATGCTCACATTGGGTTAGACAACAAGTTTGCTACAGACCTAAGAACTAATGATGTGATTTTGAAAGTTGATGGTAAGTTAATCACCAAATATAGAAATATAGAAGAGAGTATTAAGACACTTTCTGCGGGTAACAAACTAGCGATTTCTGTTGTTCGTAATAAAGAATTGATGAATTTGGCTATCGAATATCTAGAAAGTGATAGAGATGATGAGATGTTTGTTACCAAAAAGATGGTTATTTGGGCAGGTTGTTATTTTCAATCTCCACACCAAGCTCTTCGTCAGTTAATTGATCATATACCCTCTAAAATTTATTCCACCCTGTACGATCAAGGCTCTCCATGTGAATTTTACTCTTTAACAGGTAACAACTTCATTACTCACGTTAATGATATTGAGGTTCACACTCTTGAAGATTTTCTTACAGAGGTCAATAAAATCCCTGACAATGGTTATGTTAAAATTAGAGCCGTCACAGTTGACCAAAATAAAGTAGCAAAATCATTGAAAGTCAATTATTGCTATTGCCCCACAAAAGTATTGACAAGAATAAGTAATGGTAAGTGGAAGAGTGATATTAAAGTATTCTGAATACAAAAATGTTTTATAGGAACATAACAGTTATTCAGCAAAAAAAGAAAGTGTATTATTTTCTAAAATTAGATAAAAAACATTATATAAGAAATGTATCCAAAATTTCTAATCATAGCTCTATAGTTGGAGAAGGAGACAAAAAGTTGAAATTTTCAACAATAAAACTATTTCTCTTACGTTTCACTCGATGTATAATTATCAAGTCTTTATTCATTTTTTATACACTTTCGAGAAGAAGATTATATAATCTTACGTCAGCAATAGAGATGAATACGCTCGGGTTCATGGCTCTTTTCAAACGATACTTGAAAGCGCGCTGTTGCAATAAACATACTTTGAAGTAATAAATAAAAGTAAACCAAAAAATGGCAGAGGAACCGGTATAAAATAAAACTTCAAGTTAGCTCTTTCTTGAATCAATGTGATTTTCATCATTTGTTCAACAAATTAATATCTAAATTAGATATGTAACTGCCTTTCAAAGTGAAACCAGCTTTGTCCACTTGAACGCTTTTTCCTTGGGATTTACGTATTCATTCTCATTAACAGTAAAAAGCAATCCTGTATCAGGATCTGTAGCAACAAGTGCATTCAAATAATAATAATTATATTCCAGCTAAAGTTTTTTGATTCTTCAAGTGCTTTTTCAATTATTTCTTCTCTGGGAGGAACGCGTTTGAGTACTTTAATACCATTTTTATCTTCAAACCTGTCAATTACTTATTTGATAGAAACAATCTGTGAGCAAATTCTTATCTTATCTTTCAAGGCTTTAAAGATTCGTCATTTCCTTTCTCAATAATGGCCAATACTCCATACTATGTCCTCCAAGAATGAGATATCGAATTTGTTACTTTTATCTCCGTAAATATCAACTGTATATGCTTTTTTATCATAGTTGAATAAGCCTGAATTAAGAAAACCATTTAAAGAAAATAAACTAGTTATGATATTAATAACTTTAACACTATGTTTCCACCATTTTTCATCATGCTGAAATTTGGCTACAATCTCTGTGTCTTTGAAGATTAACTTATCAAATTCAGAACCAACTTGCCCAACGTAGAGTTTTATTGGCGCCTTTTATTCAACCGCAGTTTTGATTGGGGGTCACAATCGTTACCTTAGAGATTGATAATAATGTTGACACCTTTAACTGCTGGTTCAAAAAACTCAAATCTTCACCATTTGTCTCAAAGTACTGAACTTGAGATGTTGATGTCTTTTGAGTTATGTCCCTAATAATTGCATGAGCTGGAAATTCAATGATTTTCGCATAAGATGAAGTCAGTCTTTCAAGTATAGGTTCAAAAAGTAAACCGCCTGTTCCATGTAATGGAATTGTTAATTTGTCTGCCATGTGTTTGAGTGTTTGCTTTCTTTAATGTTTCTTACAAGAAAAAGACTCTGCAGTTCATGAATTTGCATTGCTGAATTATAGGGTTTTATGTTAAGATTTTGAATTAGCAATTCGAACCGTGGCACATCTGCTTATTAAAAGCTGAAGTTTTGCTGAGTAGAAAATCCTCAGTCCTTGAAAGCATCTCAATTGTGTGAACAATCAGTTCAAGCACAAATATGGTGGTGTGCTAAAAGGATTTAGTGGGTGTACATAGCTATTGGGGGATTCAGTTATTGTTTGAGCTAAACTTCTTGAATTTTCAATTGAAATTGAAAACTGATGTCTGAATTATGGTTTATTGGTTTAAGGAGATCAGACGTAAAAAAAAAGTCACATTGATCAATTGACGACTATCAGCATCTAAGACGTAAATTTCTAGCTGCAAAACTATCAGCTAATAAATTTATCGAATAAAAAGTGAATTGTTCTGTAAAAAGAAGTTACATAAACATTGAAACTAACGAGCACGACGATATCGCTTTTTTATGATTAGCTACAACTGATAATGTTGAGACAGCTAGCATAGATATATGTATGTTTTATTGTATTACAAGAATAGAGTCTTGTTGAATTTTTCACATGCATATATTTAATAATGGTTTACAAGGATTGTTAGAAGAACATAATTGATGGGAGCATTTGAAAGGCTACCAGATGTTACCAATAGCCTTAAAACAAAGAGATATGTGGTATCTTTGGTCTGTTATCAATCTGTTTCACTTATCAGCGCTTATAAAAGTGAAATGCAGTTGTCCTTTTTATAACAGATAATGTAAATTGTGTGCTTGATGATTTACTCAATATCAAATTATCGTTTAAAGATTCCTAATGCTCTTTATATAATAAAAGGCTTTGAGGGTGATCCACTGTTTTGGAATACAGAGCCATCACTGAAGTATCCAAAAAATAATTTCATATACAAGTTGGTAATATATGACTGTAAGTTTTCACCTCAAGAGACTTACCAACTCAAAATAAAGACAACAGAACTATTCTGTGACTCACCACTTGGGTTTAATTCTATTTAGGTATTTTATAATGAAAGTACTTTTGATTATTCACCTTATTACACAATTACCACTAAAGTCACAGTCATACTGAAAGAAAACTGATCCATTTACCTTGCTGAGCATACAAGGACCAAACGTTACTAAGTAGGTACATTCAATTGTGGTTAATTCTAGACTTTGTTTTACAGCTTTTGGCGATGTAAATGTTTCAAAAAAAGGGCAAGCATACGATAATTCTCTTTGGACCTGGAACACTACATTACACATTATTTGATTAGGCCCGACGTAAGCGGTATGTATGTATTGAAATTGGAGCACACGCCAAAGTCGGGTGTGCTGAAGTGCTATACAATAAATATCCAGGAGGCTATTTTAGGCAACAAGAAGCAGATCTGAATAAAGTACTGAAGTCAGCTTGCTGCAACAGAGACCTTTAACGGCCAATCGAGCGCAGCTGGTTCATCTCGTGCAAAGTTGGAGTGAATCACCCGACAGCAGCACCAAAAAGAGACAGGAAAATGAACGATATAAAATTATGATTTGCATTGCATTACTTGGGATGATGTTGCGTACCAAACGGCAATAGAGATTCATACCTGTTTTGTGTAAACGAGCAATCGGAAGTTGCTTTTGAAAACGCACCAACTATTATTGGCATCCTCTTATGTTCGTGGAATGTGCATGTTTTTATTCCGCTACTCAGATTGTGTTCCCGAATTCAATTACACAAAGCGACTAACTCCGTAAACATGAAGCGTAAATTTTTCGTTTGTGGTATGTTTCCCCACAAAATTACTACTTTACTCTTATGAATACAAAGCAGAAGAAACACATGGGCATTTGAAACATTTTTTTATAGTTGGATCAGATCATAAATATGCGTGTTTTAATGTCATGTCTTTCTACTGGAATCATGCACTTGTAGAATTAATTGGCAATACACCAAGTTTTGTCAGAAATTAGACTACATAAAAGACACGGCTTTTCCCCACATTTTTTTTCTGACACATGTATGCGGATAATAAACGATCCTACCAATTTAAGTCAACTATTTGGTATGAAAAAGGAATCTATATCAGTGGTTAAGAACTCGGGGTCAGATGATGACTCTTTTTCAAAAAGATACCCTTACTCAGGTTTCAACGATGCGGCAGGACATACCATTAGAAGCCTTGCAAGAAAACTCAGTGAGTTGAACCCCAGTTACGAAACACATAATTCTACTTCGTCAGAACCCAATGAACTTTTGAGAACAGTGACAAGTATCTCACAGGTTCCCGGTATAAATCCAGTGGGTGCTATTGACCCCAAGCTAGACCCAATAAGCGATCAGTTCGAATCAAAATTTTGGATTAAAAACATTAGGAAGCTTATGGAAGGAGACGTGGACTTTTATAAGCCAACCTCCTTGGGGTTTATCTACAAAAACCTTGTTGCCGAAGGAATTTCGTCTGATGCTGATTATCAAGCAACTGTTGCTAATTATTTGTTTAAGAAAGCAAAAGATTTGTACGTTAGCAAGTTTTAAAAAGATAAATCCAGGTACTTTGAGATTTTAAAGTCAATGGACGGTATCATTAAATCATCTACTTTGACTGTTGTGTTAGGTAGGCCCGGTGCGGGATGTTCAACGTTTTTAAAAACTGTTGCAGCGCAAACTTATGGTTTTGAGATTCCAAACGACTCTTTCCGTAGTTACGATGGATTGACGCCAGAGGATATTAATAAGAATTTTAGGGGTGAGGTTGTTTTTTCAGCAGAGCTAGACAGCCATTTTCCTTTTTTAACAGTTGGACAAACCTTGGAATTTGTTGCTGGTTTGAGGACACCCCAAAACAGAATTCCAGGAGTTTCGAGAAAAGATTATGCTGATCACTTGGCTTCAGTGTATATGGCAACATATGGTTTGTCCTATACCTACAATACCAAAGTAGGAAATGATTATATAAGAGGTGTTTCCGGTGGTGAAAGGAAGAGAGTCTCTATTGCTGAAGTATCACTTTGTGGTGCTAACATTCAGTGTTGGGATAACGCTACTAGAGGTTTGGATTCAGCAACTGCCTTGGAATTTGTTAGAGCCTTAAAAACTTCCGCTCAAATTCTAGATACAACTCCTTTGATTGCTATTTATCAATGTTCACAAGATGCATATAATCTTTTTGACAATATTGTTCTTCTTTATGAAGGTCATCAAATTTATTTTGGTTCAGCGAAGAAAGCCAAACGATTCTTTCAGGATATGGGTTATGTTTGTCCAGAGCGTCAAACAACTGCCGACTTTTTAACTTCTATTACTGCTCCTGCAGAGAGAGTTACAAGACCTGGCATGGAGGATAGAGTCCCAAAACTTCCTGCCGAATTTGAAGCTTATTGGAAAAGCTCCAAGGAATATGCAGATTTGATGAGTGAGATTGACATCTACATCACATCCTGTGCAAGTAAAAATACCAAGGAATCTTATAGTGCTGCTCATGTGGCTAAACAATCTAACCACACTAATTCTTCCTCTTCTTTTCGTGTTTCTTATTGGATGCAAATCAAAGCAATTGCTAGGAGAAATGTTTGGAGAACAAGAGGAGATCCTTCCATCATGTTATTTTCGGTTATTGCTAATGTCATCATGGGATTAATTCTTTCATCTTTGTTTTATAACTTATCTGAAACAACTGGTGACTTTTATTATCGATCTGCTGCTATGTTTTACGCTGTTCTCTTCAATGCATTCTCTTCAATGTTGGAAATTATGGCCCTATTTGAGTCTAGACCAATCGTTGAAAAACACAAACGTTTTGCATTGTATCATCCGTGGACCGATGCTTTAGCTTCAATTATAACAGAACTACCATCGAAACTAGTTATATGTATCGGCTTCAATTTAATTTACTATTTTATGGTGAATTTTAGACGTAATGCAGGACGATTTTTCTTTTATTTGCTCATGAACTTTTCAGCTACCTTGGTTATGTCACATATTTTCCGCTCTATTGGTTCTTGTTTCACTTCTTTGTCGGAAGCTATGCCTCCTGCCGCTATCATCTTAACCGCCTTGGTGCTTTATACTGGATTTGCTTTACCGACTCCTACTATGCACGGCTGGTCGCGATGGATCAATTATATTGACCCTGTGGCATATGTTTTTGAATCCCTTATGACAAATGAATTTGATGGTAGAATATTTAGATGCACCAATTTTGTGCCTAATTATAATGATATTCCGCTTGAAAACAAGGTGTGTAGTGTAGTATCTGCACTATATGGCGAAGAATATGTGAGTGGTACTGACTATATCTATGAATCTTACCTTTACAAAAATACTCATAAATGGAGAAATTTTGGTATTGTTATTGGATTCATTTTATTCTTTCTGGGTGTTTACCTTTTTCTTGTTGAGATTAATAAAGGTGCAATGCAAAAAGGAGAAATTATTGTTTTTCAACGATCAACTTTGAAAAAACTAAGAAAGCAAAAGAAATTGGCCGGTGACGATATCGAGTATGCTTGTGGTCTGAAGGAAAAGCCTGCGGATGTTTACGACTTTGTGGATGAAGATAATGACAAAGGTGATATGAGCGCTCTCGGTACGGGTGATGATATTTTTCATTGGAAAGACGTTTGTTATGAGGTTCAAATAAAAAATGAGAGGAAAAGAATTTTAAATCATGTAGACGGATGGGTCAAACCAGGCACATTAACTGCACTTATGGGTGCCTCTGGAGCCGGTAAAACGACTCTCTTGGATGTTCTAGCAAATAGAGTCACTACAGGTGTTATTTCTGGTTCCATGTTTGTTAATGGCCGGTTAAAAGACCAGTCTTTTCAAAGATCCACTGGCTATGTTCAGCAACAAGATTTACATTTACAAACTTCCACCGTAAGAGAGGCTTTAAGATTTTCTGCTCACTTGAGACAAGCAAGAGAAACTTCAACTAAAGAAAAAAACGTTCATGTTGAAAATATTATTAAAATTTTGGGAATGGAAGCTTATGCTGATGCTATAGTTGGTGTTTCAGGGCAATGTTTAAATGTTGAACAAAGAAAAAGATTAACTATTGGAGTTGAATTAGCTGCAAAGCCAAAGCTTTTATTATTTTTGGATGAGCCCACTTCTGGGTTAGATTCTCAAACTGCGTGGTCGGTTTGCCAACTGATGCGCAGGCTTTCTGATGGCGGTCAGGCTATTTTATGCACTATCCATCAGCCATCTGCTATTCTACTTAAAGAATTTGACCGCTTGCTATTTCTTGCTAAAGGTGGTAGAACAGTATACTTCGGAGAGCTAGGTAATAATTGCGAAACATTAATCAAATACTTTGAGTCTCATGGCGCTCCAAAATGCCCTTCATATGCTAATCCTGCTGAGTGGATGCTAACTGTTATTGGCGCTGCTCCTGGTTCACATGCTGGCCAAGACTACTATAAAGTTTGGATGTCATCTGATGAAAGGCAGGCAGTAAGATATGAACTACAATTAATGGAAACCAACCTTGTTGAAAAGCCGGTGAATCAATCGGCTAACGCTCAAAGAGAGTACGCTTCAACTAGAATGTCTCAATATTTTGAAGTTACAAGGCGCGTATTTCAACAGTATTATAGAACTCCATCTTATATCTGGAGTAAAATATTGCTTATTGTTTTCAATTCTCTTTTTAATGGTTTTTCTTTCTATAATGCTGGTACCTCTCTCCAAGGTTTACAAAATCAAATGTTGAGCATTTTCATGCTTTCTGTTATGTTGTTAACCTTGATTGAACAATTATTACCTGTTTATATACTTCAACGGTCAATATATGAGGCTCGTGAAAGACCATCAAAAACGTTTTCATGGGTAACTTTTATTTCAGCTCAATTAACGGTGGAGATTCCATGGAATATTTTGTGTGGAACATTATCTTATTTCTGCTGGTATTATCCTGTTGGTTTGTATAATAATGCTTCTGAAACAAACACCGTTAGTGAGCGTGGTGCATTGGTCTGGCTACTCATGGTTGCATTTTTCGATTACGCTTCTACTTTGGGGATTCTCTGTATTGCTGGTATTGAAGAAGAGCAGAATGGTGCTAACATTGCTAACTTGTTGTTTACGATGAGTTTGAATTTTTGTGGTGTTCTATATTATCCAACCGGCTTTTGGTCCTTCATGTACAGGGTCAGTCCCTTTAGTTATTGGATTTCTTCCATGTTAAGTTCTGGTATTGGCGATGCCACACTCGAGTGTTCAGATAACGAATATGTTCATTTCCCACCGCCAGAGGGCCAATCTTGTGAATCATTTCTCAATAGCTTTATCAGCTCTTATGGTGGCTATTTAGGTTCATTAACAACTTCTGATATGTGCTTTTTTTGTACTGGTTCCAACACTAATTCATACTTACGAAGTATTCACATTGAATTTAGTAATCGTTGGAGAGATTGGGGAATTTTCATATGCTACATTGCTATCAATGTAATATTTTCATACCTATTTTATTGGCTAGCACGAGTTCCAAAAAAACCAAACCGAGTATTAGACTCTTCCGCTTTGAAATCATCAGAAGAGGCTCCTCCTAACAATTTGCCGGAAGATACTTGAAAGAATAAAATTTGGTACATTATAATTTCACTCAATTTTACTATTGATTTATTTCAAGCATATTAATAAAATAAAATCTGAGTTCGAATAACACTAAATTTACAAGATAATTAATTTTTGAGAAAACATTCACCCATATACGGAGAGGCAAGAAATAAAGTTGAAATGATAGTGCAATAGTGCATGAGGAAATAACATCAACTGTTAAAATTGATTTAATACTTTAAATTAAAGTAAGAAAACTTCAAAAATTAGAACTTGTAAAAACTTAATCAGTGTTGAAATATTTTGCTAAGTTTATGTTTAAATTAAAAACTCAAAAATGGATCTTTTGTTTTGCAACTTTGAAATATACTTCGCCTTTGAATGAAATGAAAAGTTTTTAGATAGGCGTGAAACTCGGGAATTCTTAATTGCATTATGAATTCTCATCCTACCTCCTTGATCATACAAAGATCAGTAGAGGTGTACCAATAGCTAACAAAAATTTGAGTAGATATACCGAGACCATTCTATCTCTGAGTAATGGCTTTAATTTTCCACTGTTTCTTCCTCTTTTAGTTACAAGTGTATTGGCATCCATAGATCGATTTTTACATCTAGATCATGATAAGGAAAGTGAATTTCTATTATTGCTACTTGGCATAAAAATATGCTTATAGTGCCACAGTTTTGTGTTTATACTCCAAAATGATGCACTTCAGCTCTTATTGATTCAAAAATTGAAATAGTTGCCATATTTATAAGATAGTAACGTCAACAGTGTCAAAATTTGAAAACATGGTTTTTTTCATAACCAAATTTCTTTACTACACTGATAACTTTGCGTTATGAAATCAACATAGCTTTAATGGCTTAAATAGCTTTACAACTCTTTGGAATTTCAGAAAGACATGGAAATTTCCACTTGCTTTAGACAAAAAAGGCTTGAGTGTTTTTTTGGTAATACAGCCTCCTACTGAACAGAACATTCCATAAAATGAGGTTTTGAAAGTAATTGAAATTCTCTCTTTAAGAAATCCCAGTATGTGTTTTGGCATCGCACATTTTAGAGT
This sequence comes from Saturnispora serradocipensis, assembly GCA_030570415.1. Lineage (NCBI taxonomy): Eukaryota > Fungi > Ascomycota > Pichiomycetes > Pichiales > Pichiaceae > Saturnispora > Saturnispora serradocipensis. Next base: position 4,512 of record JAJLVS010000040.1, on the reverse strand, counting down.
AATTTTGGTTTTATCTTCAATATTTCTCAGGATTTCTGGAATAACTTGAAACGTTGGGTAGTTTGGTTACCACCAGCATTGACGCAATTTTCTTGAGTTGATTTGGCATCCATTTTCATTTTTTAATTGGATTTATAAAAGAGAAAGTACTTCTGACTTTAAAGTTTGGATATTAGTGGACATATTAACTTTTCTATACTTCTTCACTCTCGCACCTACTGGCCTTATTCATTAATGTCAAAAAAACCGGTGTGTAAGACCTAATGACTTTATGCCATCTGAGTGAACAAATTTGGTTAACATACAAGGCGCTGCAATTAATGAGCGTTTTATGCTTTAGGAAGAGTAATAACAAGCAACTGTGCATCTATCTAGTCATGATTGCTCCATATCTATCAAACGCAAGTTCATCAAGAGCTCAAAAATTTATTAAAATAAATTTCAGGCAGTAATTGCTGTTGTAAAATGTATTAGTATGCGAACAGCAGTGGCAACATGAAAGGCGAATGTGATGTGCTTAGACATAATTTGTCTAAGGTGAAAAGACAAAATAAAATAGATAAGTTTTTATCTATTAACACATTAATTTATAAACTGATACTTCTCACATGATACTTTAAATTGGTTACTGAGAGCATGTAGATACCTACGAAGTAAAGCTGAACACTCAGATATAAAATTCTTTTATTACTCTGCTGACTATATGTGACCAAAAGCTGACGGAACAAGAAAAAAAAGAATTTGATTTATTATTAGCTGTATAATTGCAAAAAGTCGATAATGTAAGATGTTATCTGATGCAAAATTATATTATCAAACTTTTTGTTTAATTTGTTTGAAAAATAGTAGTAAGATACCTTTTTAGCACACTATTTAGTAAGTTCGAGCTAAGATCTAAAGTTGCTTCAATCAAAAGATTCTATCAACAATCAATTTGCAAATTAGCCAATGTGTGAAATGTTGCTAAAACACTGACTGTTTACTTGTAAATTTCTTTATACGGCATCTAGTCTTCAAAAAAGCCATGAAAGCTGATTCTCAGTCAATGTAAAAGGGTTCGAAATCAAATAATAATATGTGTTTACAATTTATGTATGAACTTATGTGTATTAAACTCAATCATGTTCCAACTTTATGTGTTTTTAATTAATTTTGAAAACAAGCGTATATTTGCTAATGCTCATGCACAATCTGTTGGCAACCTTTGAATACAACATTTCAAATGAATAAGTATTATTTGCAATATATCAAGTCTAGAATTTAAGAGTGTTTTTCATATCGCACGTCAACTATTTGGTGTGAAAGGAGTTGGGGCGTACTTTCTCTAATATTTTTAAAAATAAAATATTTCAGGTATCAATCTTAAACTTTTAAATATGATTGCATTATTTTCCAAGTGATTTGAAATATTTTGTGGCATACAAAAACGGTATTCATTAACTGCTAGTGCTTTTTTTCATGGTTTCTTTTTATAAAATGGGTTTTGAGTCAATAATTTCAACAAGTGTGAGCTGAAAAGGAATAATAATAAAGATACTTCATAAACAAACCATGGATTTAAAACATGAACATGATAATCTTCTTTTCAATGGCAAAAGAAAATCTAATGCTGTGCAATGATTGAAGTTACAGCAAAAAATACATACATAATCTAAAGCTTATCAACGGAGACTCTTGGTATCCGGCCGAAGCGTATTCCATGTCAAAGTGTGGTTTTCAATCACAGAATATGACTGCTTTGGAATAACTTTAGGCCATTCCTAATTATCAAATCAACTGAATTATTACTGCTTTCTTATCTAATTGCTTCACTGATATATTCTTAGTTCCCTCCCGACTAGATTATCATAAATTGTCTACCAATCGTTGCAAACATCAAGAAATTGCTTGATTTTACAATTAAATTATTCTAGAAAATGATACTCTTTTAGAAACTGCCAATCTAATTGTTTATTAAACCAAAAAATATTGCACTAAAAATTACTGCATTGTTAATGGTGATTATTGAAGCAATTGCGGTCACATATCCTGGAACACTTGAATTTTTTTGCAATTCAAGCTTTAATTAATCTGGCATTAGCTTACATTAGCCTCTTGTCAACTGTTTAAAAAAAGAGTTTGTTGGCAACATATGATCACAACGATTACATCATAATAGTTTAAGTTGATATCTGGCTGTATGAAGCGTTTGCCTAGAATGTGCCATGTAAAAGCCAGCAAAGCAAAAATTCTGCGAATGGTGGTGGTTCCTCGTTTGGAATCTCAATTTTGCTGAAAATCAAATAATGTTAAGAAATGTAGTTTCAGTCAAATTATTACAACATTTTTGACACAGCAAAGTGCGCTTGATGAGCATTTAATACCTAAAGATTGGCATTTTATTCTGGAAATGGAGCAATCTTTTACACCCGAACGCATTAGATCTTCTTCGATTGACCGCCAGCCCAAACCTACCTCGGTTGATGTTTATAGTTTTTGGATTTTAGTTTCGGCACTCCAACAATAATGTACCATATCAATTACCGAATTTTTGCAAGCTTACAACTTTTAGCACAAGAATATAATTATATGTCGCTATGTTCCCACATCGATTGGAGGTATGGTTTAAGTTGCACTATAAAAACAAATATCACTAAGTATCCATTATTCTGTCTGTCCCTTTATTATTCATCGAAGCAAACATCAAAAAAAGTCAAGCAATTAAAATTGAAGTTCAGATGTCTATAAAGTAAACCCACCAGAAAAGCAAAGTCATCAAAAACTATTCAATTCATAAACTCCGATCTCGCCTAGGCAATAGAAACAAATCTAAAAAAAATTTCACTTAATATGCTCCTGAAAATAGAAAAAAGAATATGTTGACTGCCCGGGTATCGCGTAAATTTCCGATTCCGAACTCAAGACGTACATAATGTAAATTATTAACATGAAGCATATTTCGGTACTATATTACAATCCAAGTTTTGTGAAACTGCAAAGTATAAGATTGAAAAATATAGGTTGATGTGTTTATTGTTACTAAAATTAACACATTTAACTTTCACGCTTGTTTAAGGCAATTATGCAGATTATTTAAGATTTTGCTATCAAATTAAGATAAAATTGTTGAATTTTCTAATACTTTAACTGTTGCTTTACATACTATCACACAAAGATTGTTAACAAACGCTAACGTCATTTGTTTTATACTTATTTTCGTTGGCAATCCCTGTGAGCCAAACTTGCTGGTTCTAACTACGTATGAGCCGAGTTCGATTAATACATTTAATTGACAAAAGAAGTGAAGTCCTAAGTGCTGAGTGCTGTTTTCTACATTCTAAATGTGCATGAATTATCATTCCGACAATTAAGTTATTCAATCATATAACACTTTGTGAGCACCGCAATGCAAGTTGTTTTACCACTGTTGTGATAGGTATTTATCAATCATACAATAAAAAGGCAAATTATAAAAGAAACGTAAGAATAATTATAAACGAAAATTAGAGATAAATTAAAATGGGTATCAAACGACGAAGATACACAACACCGACAAAATGTAAGTCAAAAAACTTACATTAGCGTTTACACTGGCACCATTGAAATCGGTGTAAACTGTTGTGTTGATGATGCTCGAAAGCACTGAACTTGATGATTCAACGCTATCTGTAGCACTTATTTGCTCGCTTTGGCCTGTGGCTAAATTGCTGGTCACAGAACTTATTGTTTCTGTTCCCAACTCTTTCAATGACGCACTAGGCTCACTATGGACCGATTCAGTTGTTAGTTTGCCATCAGATCTTGTGTAAACAGTGTGTGTAACAGCTGATACTAAAGATTTAACAACCTGACCTGTAGTTATTGTGGTGAAATCATAATGCGAAGGAGAAATTACAACAATATATGTGGTAAAAGTTTCGCTAGTGAAGATTACTGATGTTAAAGTTTTTGGAGGCTCAAAACCAGATGTAACAGTGATAGTATCAAAAGTGAAAGAATTCTCAACGGTTTCACCGCTAATTTCAGAATCATTTGAAGTAGAAATATCAAAAACAATAATAGTAGAAGTTATCTCACCATTATTGCCTGTAAAAGTACTGGTGGTTGTCTTTAACGGATGAGGACCATGACCTGTTGGAACAACAACAACGACTTCAGTCGTGGTTGGCTTACCACTGTCATCGGTCGATATACAAGTTGAAGTGGTAGAAGTCTCACCTGAAGTGATAGTGGTAGTCCTCACTGGCCCAGTAGCAGTTGAATTACCATTGTGGATAGTTGAAGTTCCGCTATCTGTGATAGATGATTGATCCGAAGTTATGGTACTTGTCTTCGTAGGATGTGAACGAGTTGGCTTGCTTCTGTGAGTGGTGGTCGATGTATTATCCGTGACGGTGGTCTTGGTCTTTGTTGGATGTGAACGAGTTGGCTTGCTTCTGTGAGTGGTGGTCGATGTATTATCCGTGACGGTGGTCTTGGTCTTTGTTGGATGTGAACGAGTTGGCTTGCTTCTGTGAGTGGTGGTCGATGTAT
>JAJLVS010000039.1:0-66665 GCA_030570415.1 Saturnispora serradocipensis | reverse complement strand
AGCAAATCATAACTTAAACTCTATTTATATAATCAATATTTTACTATAAAAGGAACTACAGTTTCCTCTTTATTTAATTATCTTTATATTATTTAAAATAACTAAGATATAGGTTTTTACACATCTCAAGCCAATACAAATCGGAATACCTGATTCGACTACATACAGTTACCTAAAGTGTTGATCAGACAATAAGATGTCTTCTTTAAGAGTTATGCTCATGCATTAAATGCACTTCAACTCTGACCTACATTATCTGTTATCTAATTAGTATCAATTAGGAAATTGTATCCTTTAGGATTGCTTTACTCATTGTATTAAAGTTTCACTTGTCTAATTCAGATATTCTGGAACCGGAATTACAGTTCATTTTCTAATTTATATTTTGTGTATAAAAGGCCTTTATTTTACCTTTTACTTTATAATTCTTTTATAGTTTATTAATCATTCAGAACATTGTTTAAGATTATGATGTACATAGATTTCATCAGAACTGCCACGATTATGTGCTATCATCTACTTATGTGAAACTTGAGCTTGTGGATACTATTTAAATTTATGGATTAGTGAGCAGCGTAATAACAACAATATATACAGAATATGAAAGAAATCGCTCAGACGCAAGAGTGAGAGGTATCAAGTAAAGATATTTCAAGACCGGTAGACTCACTCCAAATGGTAGAAGCCAAATGGATATCAATGAGAAGCATGACCTTTGCAAGAGCATCAAAGAGATCAAGTTCATAATAATTTTTTTCAAAGAAGCCGTTGTATAAATACCACAAACAAATTGTCGTCACAAATGCTGAAGCTCCGAATAACAGCGATCTTTTAAATTTCAAATAAGAAGATTGCAGATGTGGACTCATGGAAGTTTTATTTTTGAATGTGTACCTAAGTGCTTCTCTCCAATTTAAATGGGGTGCTTTTTTAAAAGAAGAATGTCCTTGAATAATGAATCGACACTGTACCAAATGGCAAAAACAGAATAAAACAAAAGTTTTCAAGTGCATAGCACTGTTATCCTCATCGGTGATATAACACCAGCATGCAAGTGATATAAGCTTTCTCAATGAGATGAGTCCGAAAGTGATAACTTCTGCATACGTACTCAAATCTCTTGTTTTAGATCGAGTGATTATTTGATATGCTTTCGAAATGATAAACAGGAAAGAATCGGCGAGTTTGGAAATCATTAAGGGAATAAAATTCATTATTTGAATGAATGCTCCCTTTTTGTCATTTGCCTCCTTAACATCGAACTTTTTAAAGTGAATAATAATACAATAGAAGCTATAAGTCAAAATGGAAAGACCGATATGAAGGGCCAATGCAATTTTGAAAAGGCCATTTCGCACTGGAAAGATCAGAATAAAAGAATAAGCACCATATTCGACATAGTTCAACCATTTTGCTATTAGAGCAGAGGAAAACGAAAGTTGTTTCATTGAAACACTAGGACTTGATATGGAAAAAATATTGAAAAAAACAAAGTAATCAACTTTTTGAATTCAGTTCGATAAAGTAGTATCAATGACAGAATTTGACACTAAGAGTGGATCAAACATTCACGAGGCAAGCCCTGCGGGCATAAACGACAGTGGTCAACCTATAAGAGTTTTCGAAGTGATCAAAAATACCCCAGATTTGAGCATTTCCATATCAGATGCAGCAAAGTGCCACGATGTTCATTCCCAGTTGCAAGGTTATATTGTATATTCTATTCAACTGGGGCCATTGTTAGTTAAGAGAAGGTATTCTGAATTTGAGAGCTTGAGATTAAATTTGACTAAGCTATTTCCTACTTCCATTATACCACCAATCCCTGAAAAACAATCCTTATCTTCAAACATTGCCACTACAACCACAAACTCATTAAGAAGGTCTTCTAACACAACAGGAGAAAATGGTGAGGTAGCAGGCACCTCTCACAATACAGAAGCCCAAAACTCTAGACTGTCTCTGTTGTCAATTGAAAATAACAAAGCTATCAAAGTCGTAGAATACAGAAAGAGGATGCTTACTGTTTTTTTAAACAGATGCCTAGGAATACCCAAAATTGCAAATTCTAGTTTCTTCATGTACTTTTTGGATCCATTGACAAACTTTCACGATTTTTTGAACAAAAAGGAGAATTCAACATTCAACAAGACATCAATATATCAACTATCGCCCTATGACCCAATTGGGCAGATTGAAAATCAACTATATTTAACTCTACCCATTCCCTCGTCATCCGATGCTACATTGTTAAAAGATTTATCTCAAGAGGAGTCGTTTCTATATTTCGTAAACTTTGAATCAAAGTTTTTAAAATATGAGTTCGTTTTAAATAACATATCTAAGATTAACAAACATCTTTTGAAGCATTTTTCTGAGCTTACTACTGAACTTTCTGATTTGGGTTCTAATTTCAATAAACTATCACTATTAGAAGATTCTGATAAAATTGAAATATTGGGAAAAGCATTTGAACGACGGAATCTTTATTTGACTGGTTTATGCGATGCATTAAATTTGGATTTCCTTGATAAACTTATTGAATTAAAAAATTTTAGTACAACAGCCAAGGAGCTGATTGAATATAATCGCAAAAAGCTGATCCAACATAAGTTAGTGGAAAGAGATTTATTTAATAGCAGAGCACGATGTCAGAGGTACGAAGCCGAAGAGAGAAGAATCAAAAAGATTGATGATCAAACAAGGAGTGCTTTGGGGGAGGGTGCAGATGATAATGGCTTAGATGTTCCAATTACGGATGATGAACTTCAAACTGTCCTCTATACAAAGTCTAAAAAAAGTTTATATGATAACATCCCAGGAATTAATAAGATCAACAATATGATACTAAAATACGTTAACGATCCTAATCCTGATGAAACCCGAAGAAACAAATTTCACAATATGAAGTTGAGAATATTTCAGTTGGAACGACAATATGATATTCTAAATAGTGAACTTGAGAGGGTTAACGATGATGTTATCAAAGAGTTGGAATCATTCCACACTTGGTTTAAGAAACAAATAGCTGAGCTTACCTCGAGATATGACGAAACATTCAAAAACTTTATTGGAAGTTGTAAGACAACCTGGGATGATATCAAGTAATAAGACATGAATGAACCGAGCTTTAATTTTGTTGTATAATAAAAACATATCACTCCTGTGTTTTGATTTACCCGCTAAGTGATGATAAAAAATAAATTATGCAAGTTTTATAACTTAAATTACACTAATACTACAATACACACTAATGTAGACACATATGATTAACCTATTGCTGAAAGGCTTCCGCTACCAAGTTTTTTAGTTCATTATGATCATCATTTTCAACCTCTTTGCTTTCAACTTCCTCTTCTTCTTTTCTTGGACCAGCTAATTCAGAGCTCGTATTTAGATGCTCAACTAAAGCAGATTCCCCCATCGTTTCATTGTTATCAGCAGACTTTGCTAAAAGTGTAAGCATAGCATCATATTGATCTTCTGATACTTCTTCATTATGCTTAACTTGCTCTGTGTTGGATTTCAAGGCCGATTCAATGTCAAGATCAGATGGCTTTTCAGTGGGCGGTGGGGTTTTAGATTTTGTTTTGGCTAGCGGTTTAGGAATATCCTTTGATTTGACTTCCGATAGATCCTCCTCGAGTGAGTTTTGAGACTTTGGACTACCTTCTTTTTTGACGGGTCCACTAGCACCCTTCAACCAACCTGGGACTTCCACGTGATTTTTTAAGTACCATATTTTCCAATTTCTGGCTTTATCTTTTAACTGTAAACTTGATCGATTTTTCAATGCTTCACTGACTCGACCTCCAGGTCCAAACAACTCAAGAATTGCAGTCCATTGTGTTCCCTTGACTTTCAATCCTTCCCTAAGAGCAGATTCCTCTTCCTCAGTCCAAACACGCCTGAATGTAGCTGATCTGTTCTTTGATTTTTTTGCCGTTGGTTTCATTGGTGGTGGTATATCTGGAACAGATTCACTCACTGGCTGAGTAGGCGAATTAATATTATTAGGGGTATTTTCATCTAATCCAGCATCACTTGAACTTCTTTTGACGGCTATTTTAACAGGCAAAGACTTTTCAGGTTCGATAGCTTCAGGAGTAGCTGAGCTTTTGGAGCTTTCACTTCCTGCAGCTACCGTTGCTGTTGGAGTTGGCGTTGCTGTTGTTGATTCAATTTCTGCAGCTTTAGCAATGAGTTTTTTAGCAGCACTTTCTGCATTAGCTTTTTTGATCTCCTTCTTTTTATTCAACTGGATTTTTCTCTTTTCAAACTCCATACCGATTTTACCTTTAGGACCCCAAATTAAGAATCCAACATTTTTAGAAACGTAATCTAGCAAATCATTCAAAAATCTAACCCATTCGTACTTTTCCATCAAATCAGAAAGGTTTTGCTCATTGTTAGAAGCCAAAGAATTTGATTCTTTCAACAAAGTTGATTTTCTTAAGGTTGAACGCTGAAGGAAATCATACTCAGCTGGTGTAAATAACACTTTCACCTTGTTGAGAACTTGACTTGGCGGCTTGAAGTCTCCGTTTGCAATAATTGAAGTCAGTTTCCCTCCTCCTAATTCTTCTAATTTATGTTTCCAATCGCTGTCTCTACGACGTAGAATGATTTCAGGTAAGTTTTCAGGGAACAAATCGGTGATAATCTCTTCTCTTGATCTGTCACCGAGTTCAAGAGCAGATATATAAGCTTGAGTTTTGAGTTCAAGATACAACAATGCTTGTGCTTTTAAGAATTTAGTGGAGGCCCTTTGCTGATTGAACGACTTTGATGTTGCGTGAAGGAGATTTGAAGATTCATTGGCAATAAAAGTGTCATTCTGTTTAATGTTAGAAAGTGACTCGGAAGGATCTAGATTTTGAGGAGGACAAAACACATCAAGGAAAGCTTCGTTTAAAAAAAAGAAACCAAGATCAATCAACCCCAAAGTTGCGAGCAGAAACGTTGCCAAGTTGACTTTTCGGAGCGTACCCTCAATTGTGTCCTCTCTGCCTCTCAGGAAAGAAGGGGACGGCTCGCCAAATCTCCAAAGACCAAATGTGATGTTTTCAACAGTAAAGAACGGCGATTCTTCTGAGTTGTACACCCTTTTTGTCGTTTCAAAGAGCTCTACCAAATTCGAAAATGCAATACCAGAATAAGACGACTCTCTGTTAGAGACCAGTTCCATAACCTTTTGATACGGACCCTTGGTAATGATTCTCAGGATCTGTGTCGCCAAGTTATCCAGCACTGGCAACGTATTGATCAAAAGCTGAACGTTAAACGATAAGCTGTCTGGAGCAGTGATGAACAACGGTAACGCAGATAGCTGCGCATCAATTACTGACGGGATCTTTGAGTCTGAGCCGCCATTGCTTTCGTTGTCTGCTATTAAAGACTTGTATGCAGCTAAAACCGTTGTATCTTGCTTCAATAAAGCCGAGTTTGCTGGCACATTCAACCCTTTATATGACGTGGTGGCCACAGCTGCAGCTGCTCCTGCAGTCCCCGGAACATAATCAGCTAGAACACGGTCCAATTCCTGCTGGAGATCATCGTTTTCCATCGTCAAGTACTCTCTTAATGAGTTTCATAGATTACAGAAACAAATCAAAAATTTTTTTTTATTTTGAAATTTCTTTTTTTTTTAGGTTAACATTTTTATATCCAAGTCACGTGAAGCGTGGCGCATTACGTACGTAACAAAACCACATACGTGGCGCGTATATCACGTGACATGTGGCGCATGTTTTTAAAATTTATCTGTTGTGGCGCACGCATTTCTTAAAATGAAAAGAAATTAAACCTTCAGAGAGCAAAAGGATAAAATTATACATATTTGTATATGAAAGGTGTTTCAGACGTTTTCGAAATAACAAATCAATGTCGTTTGACCGCGCAGATACGTATTCAGCGTCAGTGCTACCGCCAACCGAAGGCCCAGATCTGAATTCAGACACGTTGCAGGCCTTTAAGCGGTTTGTGTTAGAGTTTCGTGTCAATAACGAGTTTCTATATAGAACACAGCTTAGAGATAATATTCAATCGAATTTGTTCTTGTTGCATGTGCGGTCAGAGCACATCATTGCGTATCACGAAGAACTTTACCAGAGACTAGTCGATAATCCGTCAGAGATGATCCCGCTGTTTGAAAAGGCAATTACTGAGATTGCGAAGCGGAACCTGTATTTAGCACATACATCAGCCAAAGTGCTGCCACAGTGTCAGTTGATCCTGCTGTCAAATGACAATAAACTGTCTATTCGAGACCTCGACTCGGAGCACATATCGAAGATCGTGAAGGTGTCTGGTATAGTAATTTCGACGTCGATGTTGTCGTCACGAGCACAGTTTCTCACGTTGATGTGTCGTTCGTGCCGCCATATCTACAGCATGAACTCTTCGTCTGCATTTGGACCTCCTCAATTTCCAAAACAGTGCCAGGCTCCAACCAACCCAGACGGTGAAAAGCCAAAATGTGCCCCTAATCCGTATCTTATCGTACACGAAAAGTCCACCTTTGTGGACACCCAGGTTTTAAAACTTCAGGAGACGTCGGATATGGTCCCAGTTGGTGAAATGCCGCGTCACATCCTACTGAGCGTGGACAGATACTTGTGCAATAAGGTTGTTCCAGGAACACGGTGCGATATTGCGGGTATCTACTCTATTTATCAATCAAGGCTCCGTGGCCAAGGCTCTGCTAACACTGCAGCCATTAGAAATCCATATTTACGTGTGATTGGTATCGAAGCAGAGCGAGATGGTTTGGCAGTTCTTGGAGGCAGCGGTGGATCCTTTGGGTCTATGTTCACAGAAGAAGAAGAAGAATCTTTACTTGAACTATCACGGACCCCTGATCTATATAAGAAGTTTGCTAAATCAATAGCTCCATCTATTTATGGTAACGAAGATATCAAAAAAGCCATTACCTGCCTCCTGTTTTCTGGTTCAAAGAAGGTTTTACCAGATGGAATGAGGCTTCGTGGTGATATAAACGTTTTACTGCTAGGTGATCCTGGTACTGCGAAATCGCAGCTTTTAAAGTTTGTCGAGAAGGTTTCACCTATTGCTATCTATACTTCTGGTAAGGGTTCCTCAGCAGCCGGTCTAACTGCATCTGTGCAAAGGGATCCTGCCACCAGAGATTTTTATCTTGAAGGTGGTGCCATGGTTTTAGCAGATGGTGGTGTTGTCTGTATTGATGAATTTGATAAAATGAGAGACGAGGACAGAGTCGCAATCCACGAAGCAATGGAACAACAAACTATTTCAATTGCCAAGGCAGGTATTACTACAGTCTTGAATTCAAGAACGTCCGTTTTAGCAGCTGCTAATCCTGTTTTTGGTAGATATGACGATTCAAGAGCCCCAGGTGAAAATATAGATTTTCAAACTACAGTTTTATCAAGATTCGATATGATCTTCATTGTCAAAGATGAACAAAGCATGCAAAGGGATATGAAAATTGCCCATCACGTTATGAATGTCCATACCGGTGAAGCCGATAACCAAGAGGAAGAGGAGGGTGATATTCCAATTGAACTTATGAAAAGCTATCTTACCTATGCCAGAGCTAAATGTGCTCCAAGACTTTCACCTGAAGCAGCTGAACTTTTGAGTTCTGAATTTGTTGCTATTCGTCGTGACGTTAAAAATAGGGATGCACTTTCAACTGAAAGATCGTCGATCCCAATCACAGTTAGACAGTTGGAGGCCATCGTTAGAATTACAGAATCTCTGGCAAAAATTGAATTATCTGCCGTTGCAACAGTTGAACACGTTCAAGAAGCCATGAGACTTTTCAATGCATCTACCTTATCAGCCATTCATGGGCCTGGAGGATCTGTTGATAATCCTGAGTTGGTTAAACAAACTAACAAAATAGAATCTGAAATCAGACGTCGCTTGCCCTTGGGATGGAGTACAAGTATGGCGACCTTGAGAAAGCAATATGTTGAGCAAGGCCCTTACAGTATAGAAGCCCTCGAAAGAGCGCTCGGTATACTGGAAAGGCGTGAAGTGATTAGGTGGAGATCTGGCAGAGCTAGTGTCTTCAGATGTGGTGTTTGATTATCTGTCATTTTTCGTGCTTTTGTAAAATAGATTTATTAATTATTCTGTAATGTTTATTTTTTTATATATATAGACCTGCTACAGATGGCTAAATAAGGTATTAATTCATGTTGTACATCAAACCACCGTTGATACCCAACAAAGTGACACACATGACCATCAAGTAAAACATTGAATATTCAAATTTGAAAACGCTGACCTTATGCAAATTATAGCCTTTAACCATTTGAAAGTAGCCTAAAGCACCAAAAAGAATACAACCAAAACTCAAAGCAATAAAAACAATTGCTATTGCCATTGAGTGAGGATCATGGTCATGAAAGCTGCCATCATCGTTATTGTTTGATGGATCTGCAAAATCTGGAAATCTAAAATTTGTAATAAGAGAGATAGCAGTAATGGTCAACGTCAAGGCAAACTTTAGCCACGAAAGAGCAGTCCTTTCAGACATCAACACATCACGTGGCTCACTACCAGTGTTCTGAAGCACAAAATCATTCAGAATCATTAATTCAAATGAAAGAAACTGTGGCATTTCAAAGAGATAACACTTAATTTTTCTAAGCATCTGAAAAAGTTTAACTGCAAAACTAGTTGTAGCTTTTCGAAACAATGGAGAGTACTATCAATTTAGACATCAATTTACTGGATGGCAGTATCACAGCACAGGAGAAAGAGGTTCTAATTGAATATCAAAATCTTGCTAGAGCTCTACAGGCCATAAGACAGACTCTTGAACAGATAAATTCAAACGTTAATGTCATTGCTGGATCTGTTGATGACAACGTTGGCAAGGAGAACCTCTCGGATACATTGCAGGACTTAGAGCGTGAAATGTCTATACTTAATGGTGCGTTCAAGAATGCTGTCCATAAGGTTTTATTGAATGAAGATATGGACATTGTTGACACTTCGAAGTAATTGATGCCAGTGCTACAAGTGGTGAGCAGTCGTTGACGCAAAATTCAAGCGTTTCTTAGCAATAGGGCTCTAAAGAGTAATTGATATGTATGCTATCTCCTTTTAAAGTCAAAGAGTGTGTTGGATCAAGTCAAGTATAAATATGACAAGAGATAAAATGTAACTCTTACTGGCAGTGACAAACTAATGGTGACTCTCAATCATCTTGTATTACAAAATATTGGAGAGTACTGTAGTGGTAAGACCATTAAAATAAAAGAAAAGACACGTTAGTGATTATCAGAATCATTACTCGTTCAACTTTTAACAAAATACATATCTGCAAAGGAGTCAAACAAATAAGAATGCATGGAATTTATGCCTATTTTAGTATTAATGTTACTATTGTTGAAAAATAATTCTAAGAACATCTGTTATTAATTGAAGAGGTAACATAGGAAAGCAGAAGGTGATTGTTTAGCTATTCAAAGCAGCAGAACAATATAACCGTACCTAATGCCTCGATATTTTGCTTCCCAGCAATTGACCAAAACCGGACACACATTGTAGTGATTTAGCGTTTCTAAATCTGACGTACATTGTGGTTACTGCTTCTTAGCCAAAACAAGCCATTAATAATTTTGTTTGCTAGTGCGCCGCTTCTCACAATGAAGTCTAACGATGCACCAACAGACATTCAATGAACTAACTTTTGTAAAGCCCTGTCCATTTCTCCATATTTGTGAATGCTTCCTTCATAATTGACAAATGTATAATTTTTGGTATCTCTTAAATATCTTGCATAATTTGGTCGTCTTAATCGTAAAATGTAATCATATCGAATCTCTAAAATTGCTATCTTGATAAATTGCTTAATCAAACAAATTTTTGAGCTCTAAGTCTAGCTTCATGAAAATTAAATTTGAAACCGATGATGGGTATACTGAGTATCAGCAAACCAGATAAAATCCAAAATGCCGTTCTAATATCGTGTAAAACATTGATTACGAGACCCACTACAAAAGGTCCAATTATTGATGAACTCTTGTCTGTAAGAGAAAAGATTGCAAAAAATACATTCTCTTTTCCTTTTGGTATGATTAATGAGTAAATACTTCTGGATACTGTTGACAACCCGCCCAAACCGATACCATACCAAATTCCCAGAATGTAAAGCTCCCACGGCTTACTTAAAAAAAATAAACCATATAGCGGTACTGCCAGTGACCAAACAATTATGCCCACTAAAACATGCTGAAGATCCCATTTGCCTTTGGCGACAACTATTTGTGGTATTAGAATTGAACCTGCAATAGCTGAAATCATAACCAGAACTCCCATTATTCCAATTGACACCATTGACATATTCAACGAGGTCTTGGCAAATAACATTGCAGTTGAATTGATAGTAGATATAGAGTCTGCCAAAACAAACCAACCCAATAAAAAGAAGTAAACATGCTTAAGATCCTTGATGCTTGTTATAGCGTGATAAATTTCATGATAGCCCTTAAATATCATGCTGCGGTAGCTCAGTTGCTGGTTTGATTCATTGTTGCTGGTTTCCATGTTTCTCAAATATTTATAGATTGGCAATTGCCAAAGAACCCACCATAACCCAACACAAGCAATGACAATTTTGGTGCACCACACCATACTATCATTAAGTTTCTTCAACATCATTAGTTCAAACAAAGATAGTATTTGAATAACAAGCGCAGCTGTATATCCAGATGACGTCCCAATACCACTAATCTTGGCACCTATTTTGCCAAGCTGATGCTCTTCTTCCTCCCCTGAATCGTCTTCTTCTTCACCACCATTGGAAAGTAATGGTGTTTCTTCAGGAAGTCTCTGATAGTTTTCAATTAACGAAATTAGGTAGGAGTTGATCAAAACGTTCACAACACCAAACGAACAGTTCCCTATAATTGACAATAGACTTGCAAGATAGTAATTTCTTGACCCAATAAACACGAACAAGCATCCAGAAACACCTCCAAGTAGTCCAAACAAAATCAGTAATTGCCTTTTTTTGTTGCTGTTATCCGCAATACCAGATACCGTCATCACACAAAAGGTTTGGAGAAGTACTGCAAATGAGAAGGTGTAGAGTGCATAAGACGAGGTATCAATGTAAAGCTTGCCACCTAAGACTGGCAAAACACATGCATTGGAAGAAGAATTTGCGAATAAAGAGCTTGGAGGAGGAGGTGGTGGAACCGGGTCTGCTAGTCTTGCGGTACAGGGAGTTAAGTGGTCGATTGGTGAAACACCATTGTTTCTAGCTAATTGCTCTAGGAGAAGTGGCATATAAGTCCCCATGGCAGATACTAAAAATGGTTCTGCACCAACAGCAACCATGGCCCATGCCCCAATGTCCCAATTTGTAGTAACCATGGAGTATGAATCAAAGTCCCTAAGTTAATTTGATCTGTATCTCTCTGATAGACATAAAAAAATATTTAGAAATTTATAATTTACATCTTTATTATATAGTGGATACCAAGAAAACTCGATAATTAAACACAACTGAGATAGGATGGATTTCATACTATCATGGGAACAGAAGCTAGTACTTATAATTGCCCCCATTGTGCTTTTTCTTGCACAGATTGCTTCATGGTGGTCGCCCGATGAACTGATCCACAATTACTATACCTCAAGAGGAAACTTGATAAACACATTCTTTGTTAAGAAAGGATGGTTTTGGACAACAGTTGGATATGTTGCTCTTGTATATAAACAACACAAAATACCTGTCAAATCAATATTGCGATTTGCGGTGGCAACATTTTGTTGGATCGTGTTCACTCAATGGTTGAATGGCATGCCGTTGATGGACAGAATTTTTATTTGGACTGGAGGTGAATGCCAAGTTGAAAAGACTAGGGATTTGCCTAAGTCAATCACATCATTATTTGATAAGATTTCCAGCAAAGATCATCATATCTCACAACAAGTCTCGTCGATGACGTGTCGTCAATTGAAAGGAGTTTGGAGCGGAGGTCATGATCCATCAGGACACGTGTTTTTGATGTCACTGAGTATCTGTCTACTGCTCACTGAGCTGGTATCCTTGTATACCAACGAAGAACTGGCACGGGAATATAGGGAGTTCAAAAGGTCAAAATCACTTCTCAAAAGCCCCTCTTTAGTTTTGATATCTATTGTCTTACTAAGCATCGTTATGTTGTTCATGACAGGAATCAAATATCACAGTATCCCTGAAAAACTTAGCGGTTTAATTGCTTCCTATTTAGTTTTGTTACTAGTTTGGTGGTTATTACCCAACAACACTAAGGTGGATGTTACAAGCAAGAAGCTATGATATTATAGAGCTGAAATTATAAATAATGTGTATTGGTATTCATGTTTGTAACCAAAGTTGGATGGAAGGATAATTTATGGAACTTCTGCGGAGAAATCAGTTACTTGTTTTAATAGTTCACATTTATATAGTGTAAAGAAAAATATGTTTGTACCTAAAATTGTTACATAATGCTTTCCTGTGAACACCCACTCGGATATTCATGTTGCTGTCTAATAGTAAAATACGAATTGAATAGAAGAAACGATAGAAAACAATCTTTGAGTAAAAGCTTAAACTATGTATTCATCCACCTTAGTGAAACTATCTTAAACACTTATCAGAAGCTAATCATTTCTGCACCTAAATTTCTGTAAAGAGCTATTAGCTTAAAAGAACGCTACAATAACTGAAGTAAGATGTGTCTTCTATTTACCCAGTCGACTCCAAACACAGATAGTATGGTCATCACTAGCACTAGCCCACTCAATTGAGTTGGCCCTCCACGTTAGACAGTTCACCAACTTTTCATGACCTTTGACAACTGTTATTATATTACCAGTGACACCCCAAATCCAAATTTCTCCAGTTTTAGAACCACTTAAAATAAGAGCTGGCTTAGTATTATTATTGGGACTGTAACCAATGCAGCCTCTGACAATAAATGGAGTGCTTGCAGAAGGCGGTAAACGAAACAAAGTTTCAGGGTATGGGGAATCGATGGTTTCTAAACCCACGTTCATTAGGATAACAGAGTGTGACTTGAAATTTAGTAAGAGATAGTTTGAATTGGGTAACGAGATAACCGAAGTTGGTGTTGCTGGAAGCGGTGTGACAGAAGCCAAAATCAAGTCTGGCATGGAATAACATAGTAAGTCGGTGTTGTTTGGTTGAATTGTCCATATGTACCCATTTGAAATAGCCATATCATGAATTTGCGGAGGAATGGTATCAGTTGGCTTATATTGATCGATAATGTTGAAAGAAGAGGTGTTTGCTTTTACAATAACTAACTTGCCATCAGAAGAAGCTAAAACAAACTTATAGTTCCCGGAATCGCTTGGATCACTGCTAATAAACTGAGCGCAGGTGAATCTCACTGGAACATCAAAGAGAGTGCATTTGTCAATTTTATTGAACAGAGTCCCCTTTTCTACATCCCAAAGACAAACCGTTTGGTCAAAGGACAACGACAACAAAATTTTGGAATCGTAGGACCACGTAAGATAAGTGACGGAGGAGGTGTGATCCTGGAGGGTTTGAAAGATTTCGTAATTTTTTGTGGCATCGTTGATGATGATATTGCTGTCCTTGGATGCAGTTGCCAAGAACGATCCATTAGGTGAGTACTTGATGAACCACACCTCGTCGCTATGCTGGTTTAGGGTATATTTTAATTTGGTGGGTAGCTTAGGTTGGGAAACGGTGCCATGCAAAAGGCTAGTTTCAGAATCCAAAGAGGGCACCTCAATGTTCTGGTACTTGATCCCGTCACTGATGAGCGCCCGAAGTCTGTCGGTGGCAACGTAAACGTCAGGGGGCAAGAGCTTCAGTAAGTTTTCTTTCAGAAGCAGCCGTGACTGTGTTGAGTTCAACGTGTCCCTGCCCCAATTCCAGCTGTTAGTAAACCGGTACTTGCCGAAGTCTGTTATGTGCACAAGGGGAGCAAGCATCTGTTTCAAAAGAGCGTTTTTAACCTGTCTCAAGTATGACAACGCTGCTAGCGGTTTGTTGAAGATGATCAATTTTTCCAAAAACAAGTGGCCGTTGATTGTGTCCATGATCAGCTGCCTGCTGACATCCTTTGAGAGTTGCTCCAGAGACTGGTAAATCTCCTCGTAGCTCAATTCCTCCTCGTCTTTGTACTCTAGCGCATCGCTCAATGATTGCGCCACATTGATGTATAGTTTGTACTTCTCTGGAACGTCATCAAGGCCAAACTTTTCCTCCGGCATTGCCAACGCCATCAACACCTTTAATTGCCAATCCATTGAAGTAGTTCTAAGTGTAATGCTAAAGATGGAACCTGATTTATTGTGTTATCTAATTGTATTCACTCACTGATAGAGCTTCAAATTCTAAAACAAAAAAAATGAAAAAGTTCAATTACGTAATATGTGGCGCATGCGTGGCGCGAGTTTTACGTAATGTGCTTACGTAATCTTGTGGTGGCAAAAATGACTTTTCAACTTTCGTGTGAAATTCAGGCAAAAGTTGCCACGACACGATATTAGAACTAGTTCTTCTTTATCAACGAACACGATGAAGTTTACGAATAGAGCCATTCTTGCACTTTTAGCTGCTGCACAAACAGTCTTTGCTACTGCGGAAGACGCCATTGCACCAGAAGATTCAGCAGTTGTCAAGCTTACTGAGGAAACCTTTGAAAGCTTCATTGCTGAAAACCCATACGTGTTAGCAGAATTCTTTGCTCCATGGTGCGGCCACTGTAAGAGACTTGGTCCAGAGTTTGCCAGCGCTGCTGACTCACTTGCAGCCAAGCATGACAACATCAAGTTGGCGCAAATTGACTGTACAGAAGAGCAAGCTCTTTGTCAAAAGTTTGGTATCAGAGGTTACCCAACCTTGAAGGTGTTCCAATCTGAACTTGAGGTTGCCAATGATTACCCAGGTGGAAGAGACGCCGCTTCGATTTCCTCCTACATGATCAAGTTGACTTTGCCAGCTGTCCAAGTTGTTGAGGATGCCTCTGATCTTGATGACAGCATCAACGAAAACACTGACGTGATCATCTTGCAGGTCTTGCCTGAAGGCGCGGATTCTGCTCCTTCCAATGCCACCTTCTACGAATTGGCTAACAGACTCAGAAACGAATTCACTTTCATCTCAACCTCTGCAGACAAATTCGTCGACCAATACTCCAAATCCGCCACCAAGCCATCTTACGTGATCTTCAGAGGTGGTGAATCCATTGAAGACGCTTCTGTCTACTCTGGTGAAGAGTTGGACGAAACTCACCTTGTTGAATTCATTGACATCGAATCAAAGCCTCTCTTTGGTGAAATCAACGGTGCCACTTATCAAGCTTACATGAGTGCTGACATTCCTTTGGCTTACTACTTTTACAACAGTCCTGAAGAAAAGGAAGCTGCCACTCCAATTGTTACCAAGTTGGCCAAGGCTAACAGAGGTGAAATCAACTTCGTTGGTCTTGACGCCAACCAATTCGGTCAACACGCCGCTAACTTAAACATGAAGGAAGAATTTCCATTGTTTGTCATTCACGATCTCGCTGCTAATAAGAAATATGGTGTCTCCCAAGAGAGTCCATTAGACAACAACGCTATCACTCAATTTGTCCAACAGTTCAAGGCTGGTGAAATTGAGCCAATCGTTAAGTCCGAACCAATTCCTGAAGTTCAAGAAAACGCAGTCTACAAGTTAGTTGGTAAGGAACACGAAGACATCATCCACTCTAAAAAGGATGTCCTTGTAAAGTACTATGCTCCATGGTGTGGTCACTGTAAGAAACTGGCTCCAACTTTCGAAGAATTAGCTGAATTGTACTCTTCTACAGATGACGTTCTTATTGCTGATTTGGATCACACTGTTAACGATATCGATGGTGTTGAAATTGAAGGTTACCCAACCATTGTCTTGTTCCCAGCTGATGGTAGTGAACCAGTTTACTATGAAGGCGGTAAGAGAGATCTTGAATCTTTTGTTGAATTCATTAAGGAAAAGGGTTCTAACAATGTTGACGGTTTCGCACTTGAAGAAACCACTGAAGCACAAGAAGAAGAAGAAGCTGCTGCTGAACCAGTTGAAGAAGCTACCCCAGCTCCAGAAGAAGAAATTCATGATGAATTGTAGATCAATTTGTTCTTAAAATTTTTCAATGAAATATATAAATGTATATATATTAAAAACATAGTTTCTTTTTAAACCGATTTGACTGAATCAGATTATTTATGCATAATTAAGTATGAGAGCTTGCTTTTGTAGATTTTCAACACCGACACCTACAACTCCGCACCATTTTCACAGTTGACGACTTTTGAAGCAGCTTTGGTCAACCTATTCATAATAGCCAAACCTTCCATTTCTTCTCCAATTCCTTCCACAAGAACAGTTTTCACTTTTAGGTCATCGGCATCTCGAAGGGCAGCAAACAAGTTTCTCTGGATTTCGAACCCTTCTTTACCAAGATCTATAGTGATAATACTTCCATTTGAATTGAAACCAGACGTTTCCCAATATTTCGTTTTCAATAGTGCTATTTTATCATCTGGATGAGATTTAATATAATTAGCTAGAACTTTTGAACCATTATTTGAGTTTTCAAACACGATAACGTTAGCTAATGGAGAATAATGCTTGTATTTCATACCTGGAGTTCTCACCTTTTCATATTTCCCAGCTGTCTTTTTACCTAATATGATATTCGACCATGGCCCACCAATTTGCCTGATATTCTCGAGTGATACACCACCAGGCCTCAACAACATCGGTGGATCAACGGTACCATCCACAACCGTACTTTCCAACCCCACAGTACAAGCTCCACCATCTAAAATGAGAGGAATCTTACCATCCAAATCAAAATAGACATGACCAGCTAGCGTAGGAGACGGTTTTGTGGATGCATTTGCTGATGGTGCGGCTAGTGGCAGGTTGGACACCTGGATCAATGCTCTAGCCACTGGATTTTCTGGTAATCTAACGGCAAATGTATCTTGTTCAGCAGTAACTAGCTCGGATAAGGGACAATCAGGTTTTCTTGGTAATATGATAGTCAGTGGCCCTGGCCAGAATTTTTCAATCAAAGTATTATAGACTTCAGGTATATCGGATTTTAGAACTGATCTGATCATGTCAACAGAGGAAACGTGTGTGATCAATGGATTATCAGAAGGCCTATTTTTGGCTTCATAAATGCGTCTTACTGCGTCGGATGACAACGCAGAGGCACCTAACCCATAAACAGTTTCTGTTGGAAAAGCAACAGCCTGCGATGCATGTAGAAGATTGGACGCCTCATCTAATGCAGCTTTAGTTTGCTTGTCCGAAATGAAAAGAGCTCCAGTTGAATCAAAAAAAATGGAGGCTGGATCGACTTTCAGTATTTTTGTCATAAGAGTTCGTCTTATTAGCATTCAACACTTATATCTAGAGCTGATAGTGCCAGTTCATAGCAAAAACTTTTTTTGCACAGAGTTGAAGAAATTTAAGATGATGGAATAGTTACGTAAGCATACAGCTCATCAAACAACGTATCAAAAGACAACATTCAGCTTACTTTAGTAATAGCATCACTACTATCAATATTTTTCTTGTAGTAAAAATGATTAATCCATTATTTAGTCAAATTTGGGCGCTTTTATCATAAAAGCATAGATGCATTTGGTGAGCTGCTTTTACTAGAGTCTTATTCTCATTGAATCAATCTCCCCTTGACCATACAACTAAGAGTCCATGAAACCATTTCATATAGTAAAAAAACACAGAGGACTCAATGCTGCCTACTTTTCAAAAACTAATTTAGTTTTGGATAAAAAGGTTGGAAGTGATCTAAGCCAAAAAAAAAACATCACCACAGTTGACACTGTTTGTAAGGTAAGAATAGAACCAAAGATGTTTGGATTTGCCAAGAAGTTTGTTGACAGTTTGAGCAGTGTTACAGAAGGTCAGGAATCCAGGTTAGGACTACGTGTTTTGAGTGTCAAGGACGACTCCTTTTTGGATCTCGAGAGCTTCTTTGATTACATTATTGCATGCAATGGTGTTGAAATCAGTCAGTATCTAGAGATCAATATGCAAACAGGAACTGTTAATACCAATAACTGGACCAATTACATGAATTACGAGGCCAATTCAAATAACGACATCAGCTTGCAAGTCTTTTCAGCAAAGGGTAACGTTGAAAGGACGGTTACAGTCAAGGCCACTCAGTACCATCAGCATGCAGGACTCGGTTTATCAGTCCAGCTCACTCCTTTGAAAACTGCGCATTATGTGTGGCATGTGTTAAGGGTCCAGCCAAAATCGCCTGCCTACGTTTCAGGTATTATGCCTGATGAGTATATCTTGCAATGTGAGCATGGTCTTCTCGCAACAGGTGGCGAAGAATTGCTTTCTAAGGTTACTCAAAGTCAGTATGTCAAGAACAACCACCAGCCAGTCGAGCTAGTTTTGTATGTATACAATTACGAAGCGGATTGTGTGAGGCCTGTTCGTGTTATCATCCGTGAAGATTGGGGTGGGAGAGGATTGCTAGGCTGCGACATTGGATACGGTTTGTTACATAGAATACCTCAAAAGTTTAGAATCGATTCTGAGAGGACTGATGTTACAAATGACGTCGTGCTAGAACAACCACCCCAATATTTGGAAATGAAAAAAGAGATTGTCACTCCTTCATTCCAAACGGAAACCCAAGAAGAAGCGCCAATGGACTCCTTACAGGATTTAACAAAAGTTGTCAACTCTGGTTCTAGAACACGTAAACACAGACCCACTGCTGTGCAAAACACTGCGATTGATGCTTATATGAAGGAGCAAAGTGAAGTCAACAAGGGTGTGGATTCTAATTCTTCACGTCAAAGTGGATCACATGTGCCACCACCACCACCACCACCACAAAAAAAAGATAGCAATTGAAGTCACACTGGGCATATGAACACTAGCACACAATTATCCAGTCATATGAATTTTTAAACATCGTATGCAACGTTCCCTTTGATATGACCATAAATCATGCGCCTAAATGTCCTTGGACTTGAAAATTAAATGTTTTTAGTTTATAACTAGGTATACAGGAGATATTATAATAGTTTATGTAGATTGCATTCAAGATTCGAAAAGGTCATATAAGTGTTCCAAATCATATTCTTCTCTCCATCGATCACCATTTCTTATGATTAAAACAATCAAAAAGCTTAAAACAGCGCAAATACCAGCACAAATACTAAATAAAACACCTACACCGATAGCTTTAATTAAAGGCTCGGTACAGAACGAAACACCAGCTGCCATTAGCATTCTAATAAAGTTATTCAATGCAATACCCGTGGCACCTTTACCAGGGAGGCAGTCCGCTAAATAAGTAATAGTAACACCAATAACAATCATTTGAGCAAATCCAAATAATGCAGTCCCAATCAATGGAGTAACCCAGTGTTCACTATAATTCAAGCACCAACCTGTAATCAAAAGTGCGCATGGTAGAAGAGCAGCCGCAACATAAACATTAATACCGAATCTAGCTTCAGGTGCTACAACCCCATATTTAGCAATCTTCTTTTTCAACAAATAGTCATTGAACTTACCACCCCAGATTGATGCAATAAAATAGGTTACAGAATTTGGAATATATACCAAACCAACAAGCATTGGACCAAAGTTATAAGGTGGTCTTGAGTATTCATACGTTAACGTCATGTTACAAACATATAATGCAGCAAAGCATGGAGCTGAATATGCTATTGATAATAGAACAGGTGGATACCTTAGAAAGACAAAGGCTTTTAAAGGACCATAAAGGTATATTTTGCAGATGTATTTCAGGTGTGCCCATATGCCACCCTTTTTCAAGGTTTCTAATGTTAGTAAGTTCTTTTCCATTTTCTTCTTGATAAATTCAGGATCTTCTGCGTTTGTTAATCTTCTTTTCAAAAGTTTCTCATTCTGTTTTGTTGGAACTTTTGATAAATGTACTAGATCTCCCATCACTGGAGCTTCTTCTTCTTCACAGATAGAGTGATTTGTACTCATTCTAGTTAGCATTCTAGTCATCGTTTCGAGTTCTTCATCTTCATTTTCACTTTCCTGATCATGGGGATCTTTTGGCTCAAATTCGTGATGTGAATCTGGAGAATTTTGGCCCGCTAATTCATCTTTTAAGGTATCAGTGGAACTATCAATTTCCCCGTTTGACTTTTCTTCAATCTTAACATCTAAATTAGTGCTTTGATTTTCAATATCATCTTTTGTGGCATTTTTAGTGCTCTTTTGCTTCCTACGGTCTCTTAGGATCTGCCTGATAGCGTCCCTATTTTCTTGCAACCTTAAAGTCTCTGGTAGGAAAAAAACGATCAACAGCAGGCAGCATCCACTGAGAATGACTAAAAACCACTGTGTAGCTCTCCAGCCAAATGACTTATTCGAAGTAATCGCACCACCAATAATTGGTGATAGTAATGGCCCACATAAGGGCCCTAGGTAAAACAAGCCCATTGCAGCACCTCTTTTTGTCATTGGATATAAATCCCCGATTGTACCAGCGCCCACAGATTGTACGGAGGCAGCGCAACCACCACTCAACACTCTAAAGCCTATGAGCATATGGATCGAAGTTGACAATGCACAACCGATGGTGAAGCAAATGTACAAGGCAAATGATATCACATAAATGGATCTTCTGCCATGCATTTCACTAAAATTAGACCACCACAATGGAACAACACCAAGAGTGATAAGATAAACACCAATTGCAACGTTTAAAATAGTAACGGTGGTATCCAAATCCCTAATGACATTATCTTCAGCAGGATATAAGATTGATGTACCCATAGGTCCAATCATTCCACAAAATGCCACAATGAATACAATTGCGTGTCTGAAGTTGGACGGCATATCCCTGGAGTCCTCGTGTTCAGGAATAAGAGACCATGAGCCCAAAATTCCTCTCCGCTTAGACGGAGGCACAACTTTGCTATTATCGAAAGCGGTTTTAGTAATCCTTGATAGCAACGTATTGGAATGGGTCAACTTCTTCTCCAACCTGCTTTCGTTGGTCCTTTCCTTTTGCAAACTAAAGGAGTTGCGCTGTGCTTTGTTGCCACCACCATAGCCAATTGCAGAGTCAACCGAGCTCAAATCACTTAAAGTTGACGCACAATCATTATCAGCCACTGCGGACCTCGAAGCTCTCCGAGCACTCGTTCCCATAACCACCTGCGTCCGGCTCGTTGCAGACGGTCTTCTGTTGTTGCTCTTATTGTTGTTCTTGGTACTGGCACTATTAAAGCCATGGTTGATGTCCGTAACAATGTTATCAGCTTCACTGGAATCACTAAACGCCTGTGACTCCACACTGTTTAAACTAGCTCCATCTAACGTCATGTTTCACTTCAACTTCAACGTTCTATGTTTGATCTAATTAAGAAAACTTTTGGATTAAACCTTAGTCATTCACTGTGGTTCTTCCCTATTTATATATAATAGTCACTTGAATTTTTATCAAATCGGAAATTTTTTAAATGGCTATAATGTTCGGATAATGATACCACGTTATCCGCTAATATTACATAATCAAAAATGCTCAGCATTTGTAAACCATCGATAGAAAGATCTGCTGAAATCAGGTAAGGAAATCAACTAGAATGGTAACTGAGGTTTTTTCATAACACGCCAAGCGGAGCCACGTAAGGATTGAATGTAGTGTGCTGTCTTTGCAATCCAAAAGTGATACAAAAGGATCCCAATGATAATACAAAATAAGTTGGTGACATAATAGCCGTCGTTGACAAGAACACAGTGTCCGCCTTCATTTAGACATGCTTGTTTTAAGTCATGGGAGTAGCAGTGGTAAAACGGTTGCGGCATAAAAGGGTTCAGCGGATCACGTGCGATAGAAACCATTTGAGAATCTGATAATGTTTCATTAGTGGACGGGGTGCATATGGCATCTGAGAACTTGTCAATCAACCAGAAAGCCACTAACTTTGGCCAGTTACCACCAAAGTTTGACAGTGTGTTCAACAATGTCATGTAGGTGCCACCAATGTTGGCGTCTGCAATTTTGGTGTGAAAAGAAGTGATAGACACGAACTGGACAGTGGCCATAAAAGAAGTCAATAAGTGCTGCAAAATAACGAATGTAAAATAGAAAACCCCAATTTCTCCTGACGCTGGAAAGGAATAGACTAGGATTTGACCCAATACTGCTGCGCATATACGTCCAATATAACCATAAAGCCATGGCTTCAGTGGCTCTTCGCTGTTCGACCATTTGGCTGCGTAGTATCCGAAAACAATCTCAAACGGAAAATCAATCAACACAGTGATTGCCAAATCTTCTCTTTTAAGCCCCTTGTCAAGTAATTTCAAATTGGTAGCACCTTCATTTACCTGGAATGCAATTTTGCAAACAAGATGAAGCACAATAAAAGTCTTGATCGCAGGTAACTTTATAACTGATATCATCTTCTTGTAAACAATGGCAATGGTGTCATTGTGGTCCTCGTCGTCTAAATGTTCATGTGCCAAATGTGGTGGGTTCTCAGGCACGAAAATTCCAACAAGAAGTGTTACAAGCAAGTAAAAACACCCACTTAGTGCCATATATTGCCCAAGAGAAATAAGACTCTCTTCAGATGGTATTGTTCTAATGTATTTATTGGCAAAATCAGCAGAATTGAAAGCTAGAAAGACAGTGAATGAAAGAAAGTAACCAGTGTTTAAACCGACTGTTTGGGCGGTAGAAGCAAAACTCAAAGCATTTTTCGAAAGAATAGTTAGCGCCCATCCATCAACTGCTATATCCTGTGTTGCACAGAGCAGAATCAAAACAAAAAAGCACACTGATAAATGTGTCAAATTGCTCAAAATGGAATCGTCATCTTGCATCCAAAAATCGATCTTACCACCAAGATAAATCAATGCAAATCCTGAGATACATTGGATCGGCAAGATCCAGGATCTACGTTTACCAATGGCCTTTGAGTAGATGGAATCGACGATTGGAGACCACAGGATCTTGAAAGAATATGGATAGGTCGCAAGTGAAAATAAACCTACTTGTGAATATGACAACTCATTCGATTTCAACAAAAAAGGAACTGAACCAAATGCTAACCCTATAGGAATGCCCTGGATTAAATAAAGAATGACAAGAAGAATGAATCTAGGATGATCGGACTTAGGTAACGAATTTGAAAGCCCTGTATCTTCTTTCTGTAGATGAACGGGCTCCTCAACATCAAAGGATAGCATTGCTGGCTTTTCATTAAAGTCCGCAGGCGTTGCGGCCCGCCTGTTGGTAGTCATATAAGTTTCTTCTACTAAGAAGAAGTTTAAAGGATTTACTTGTTATTTTTTTTTCATCAAGAAAGTTACTTAATCAGTAATATATTATATCGATAAAAAAGAGAGCTGAAAATAGGTTTAAGGAAACGCTTCTAGTACAAAGGACAAGCTGTTTTTATAGAAAAAGTTCATGAGACAATGATGAGGTTGGATGATGCAATTTACTGAATTCACTTACGTTTCTTGGTACTTCTTTCACTTTCATCTTCGTCGTTCTCATCATCTTTGTCACTATTGTCCCTCAATGTGTTGCTGGTGGTGGCACCATAAGAGAAAACAAATTCGACAACTTCCGTTTTCAATGCCTCGTTATCGACAATCACAACACACAATCCATCACTTCCTACTTCGTATTTTATGTGCCCTTCATTAGGATATGCAATCTTAGAGTCAAACGCATCAAAGAGGTCGTTGATGGCTTCGATAGAGGTCAAGCTTGAGAGCAGAAACTCTTCGATATTCTCTGTGGTCACCTGGATACCCTCCTCTGCTTCTTCATTAGTGGCATTTTCGTCTGATGCCGTCGTCGTTATAACCAGGAATCTGAAATCTGGCTGTTTTTGTGCCTCAAAATTTTCCTCTTCGTCGCCGTCTCTATGCGAAACAATGTACTCCTCCTCACTCATGTTCAAGTTAGCAGTTGATCTTGTAAGCTCACATTATAGGAGAAAGTTGAAAATTTTTTTTAGATATTCCTAAAAGGTCTTCGAAAGTGCTCATGGCGTATTCAAGCAACATCTTCAAGCGGTTAACTTGGGTAAATGTGGCAACAGATGAATGCTCACCAATGAATCTACATCCGACAATTGAGTGCTAGGTTTCTTTGAACTTTTGATATTGTAAGCGGTTTTCAGTATCGCCATATTGGCTCTGCATGAAGATTCTTGAAAGCCAAAACCTACTCCAGTAGAACACACTAAACCGTCGATTTTGAGTAGTGAGGCCTTCAACGGTGTTCCGTTCTTCTCAATACCTTTGGATAATTGTGGTGGAAGCATTGAAATCCTGTCGTAACTGAATTCAAAGGATCCTAGCTGAGTCATATGGTGAAAGAGCGTTGAAGACTCAAAATCAGCTTTTATGTCAAGGCCACAATGCGTAACATTTGGCCCAATAGCAGGATAGTAACTACTCAATGGATTTGGAACATTTGTATTCACAACCAAATACTCTGACAACGTGTTTGCTTTAAACGAATTCATTCCGTAAAGATGCAACTGGCTCTTCAAAAAGTCCTTGTAAAGAGCTTGTAACCAAGACTTGATAGTCGGGAGCCCCTGAAGACCTACATCCAAATACAAGCCACCTACGTAAGCCTCAAAGGTATTTGAAAGCACCTTGACTTCTGATATAACACCATTGGAAACCTTTTTAAATTCTGGTCTGGTGTTGAATTTGTAAGCAGTGGCAATTTCACTTAAAATGTTGTTGTTTGTCATCTTGCTTTTCATCGCTGAAAGGTCCCCTTCCTTCAGGAAAGAGAATCTCTCCATTAATATGTCAGAGATCAAAAAGCCAAGCACAGAGTCGCCTAAGAACTCCAAGGTTTCATTAGATCGATGCTGGTTGGTGTTCAGCGAGCTTATTAAAGCCTTTGTTTGGAATACACGCTTGTAAATACGCTGATTCGTAATCACCGGCAGCTTAGGTACTCTGGTAAACTTGTAGCCCTCTTTCAAAATATTGTTCATCTAACCTAACGTTCATTTGATCATCAAAAGAGCAGGAACCTGATTAAAAAAGATATTTTTTTGCCTGTCTCTCTGTTTTGCAAATTAACTCTTGTTTGATAACAATTTGTGCCCTACTTTGTTTACATTCACTTTGCTTTGGTACACACGGCTCTTGAATTTACTCTCTAGTATAAAATGGAAAAGGAGCTGGAAAATTTGAAGGAAATCAACGGTCAGCTCAATGGAGTTCACCTTTCACTAAAGAAGACAAGTGAATTGTTGAATCAGCTGGGAAGGAATGCGAAAAACTCAAAGGAAACACTGCATATCTACTCTAGTATTCAAATGGGTGTCAAATCAAATCTGGAACTTTTTGAAACCAATCCAAACAATAAGCGTCCTGTTATTGATACCTTGGACGAAGATATCGAAGAAACGAAAAATAGAATTGCGTTTCTAAAAACACAGCTAGAGAAATAAATAGAGTGTATTACTAGGCTATGGTTTGCGGCCTATATAAAAAGGAAGAAACATAACACCTGTTTTCAATAATCATACAAAAAGGAATGAAAGTATAAACCAGAAAAGCTCAAAAATGCAACTGAGCCTACCAAGATGACCGTTTTCATAGAGATCTTACTGGCTAACATTTGTCCACCCGAAACGGCAACGAAGGAACAGAACAAATGACCAATGGATCCACCAAACACAACCATCGAGTAATCAGATCCTGCTGCCATCGCAATGGTTGCAATTTGAGATCTGTCACCCCATTCTCCCAAAAAGGTCATAACAAATGTTTGGATCCAAACAGGGGTTAGAATATAGTTGGCTAAAGTCATAACTGAGTTGCCCTCTTTGATGGTACCTTCCTCCAAGTCACCTGCTTTTTCTTTGATCTCATGTGCTGCTACCTCTTCCTTCACTTCTTGCATTTCATCTTCAATTCCCTGGTCTTTACTCATGAACCATCCTTCTTTGAGTAAGCTTAAACCAAAGAAGAGAAAGAGGACAGACGCTGCAAGTTTGGTCACTTTTGGTGACAATAATGCTGGTAAAAAGTATCCAAGAATACCACTGAGAAATGTCATCAAAACCAACGCTGAACCAGAAGCTGAAAAAATTACCATACGTGGATGACGCATAGCCATTAACGCTGCCAAGAGAAAAGTCTTGTCGCCAATTTCACTCACAAAGATCATTGAAAGTGACATATAAAATGCTTCGAAGGGTGTTTCATTTCCTGACAAGTAAACTTCATCATTTTCCTCGTTACTGATCAATTGGCTTTTGGCAGAAACTTCTTCCAAAACAGCACCAACCCCGACTTCCTGTGGGTTAACATTTGCACTAACAGCACTTAGTAGTAAAGTGAAACAAAGCAATTTAAAATGTTTCATTTCAATTGCTATCTTTTATAATGGAATTTACTGTCAGAAAGTTTGATAATTTCAATGGAAGAAAGAGATGCCTAGACAAACATATATGCCTAGTTTTTATTTTTAGATGTGCTAGAGCGCGACTACCTCACTGTTGAGCTGAAAACAATTAAAAACAGGTACATTTCCTTTTACTCTACATTAATTCACTCATTTTTAGTCTCACCTTCCAAATTGAGATTCTTTTGTTGTTTTTGCTGTGGGTGCCTGAATTTAATTTTAGACGTGTCGTGGAATAGCGGCTTAAGTGCAAAACGTAAATGCATAATGTAACGTATGTATATATATAAATGTTAATCTCAGAATAATCTATTTTTAATTATATTATCACTAGCGTGTTTGTTTAATTGTTTGATGCTTTCTAAGTTCTCATCAAACACTTTATTTTTCGTTCCTAGTCTAAGTAGCTATTATACCTTGCCTATCCTATTTAGCAGACTCTTCTTCGGTTTCCTTAAGTCTGACAATCAAGTCACCCATATCAATGTTTTCGTTTTCACCAACGAAAATATCTTCAACTCTACCGGCAACTGGAGCACTAATAACCATTTCCATCTTCATGGCACTTAAAACAGCAAGTGCCTCACCCTTGACAACTTCAACACCCTTCTTGACCTTGACCTCAACGATAACACCAGCCATTGGTGCACCGACTTCAGTTGGAGTATGAGCATCGGCTTTTGGTTTGGTACGGGCTTGAATACCTGCCTTCTTGTCTTGAACACTGACCTTACGCATTTCACCATTCAATTCAAAGTAGATTTCTCTACGACCGCTTTCGGTTGATAAATCACCAATTGCAAGCAACTTAATGATAAGGGTCTTACCCTTTTCGATATCAACAGAAATTTCTTCGTCGATTTTCAATGGAGCTAAAAATGCTCTAGTTGGCAAAACAGATAAATCACCATATTCTTCCTTCTTTTCAAGGTATTGATCGTAGACCTTAGGATACATGTTGTAACTTGCAACATCACATTCAGTAATACCAGGACCAAATCTAGCAGTTAAGTCTTGCTTGATGGCGTCCAAATCAAATGGTTCCAATTCTAAACCTGGTCTACCCTTCAACTTTCTTCTCTTACCTTTGATGATGTTAGATCTCAATGGTTCTGGGAATCCACCGTATGGAGTACCCATGAGACCCTCGAAGAAGTCTAAAACAGAATCTGGGAAATCTAACTCACTTGCCAATCTATTGACATCTTCAGCATCAAGTTTGTTTGAAACCATGAATTGAGCCAAATCACCAACAACTTTTGAGGTTGGGGTAACTTTAACCACATCACCTAATAACATATTAGCGTCATGGTATGCCTTTTTAGTTTCTTCCCACTTTTCACCAAGACCAACTTGCTGAGCTTGGAAGATCAAGTTGGTTAATTGACCACCAGGAATTTCATGTTGATAAACTTCTGGATCTGGACCCTTAAGATCAGCACCGAAACATGAGTACAATAATCTCATTTCAGCCCAGTAAGAATCTAATTCTCTAGCACTTGATTCTGGAATACCTAAATCAAGGGTACCATCTAAGGAAGCAATGAATGCAGACATTGAAGGTTGAGAAGTTAAACCAGAAAGAGAGTTGACAGCACAATCAACAACATCAGCACCAGCCATTGCACAAGCGTTATAAGTTGAAATACCAGTACCAGCAGAATCGTGTGTATGAACGTGAATTGGTAAATCCGGATATTTAGCTCTAATAGATCCAATAAGCAATTTAGCTGCCTTTGGTTTCAATGTACCAGCCATATCCTTGATACCTAAGAAATGAGTGCCCATCGCAACTACCTTATCCACAGTTTCCAAGTAATATTCTAAGTTATATTTCTTACCAGGAATCAACATATCACCGGAATAACAAATTGTAGCTTCAACAACACCACCAGCTTTCTTAACGGCATCGACACCAACTTTCAATTGATCCAAATCATTAAGTGCATCAAAAACACGGAAAATATCAACACCATTTTCGAGGGCTTGCTTAACAAAATGATCAATAGCGTTATCAGGTAAGGAAGAATAGGCAACACCATTGGCACCTCTTAAAAGCATTTGGAATGGAATATTTGGAACAAGCTTTCTCATTTGTCTTAATCTGTCCCAAGGATCTTCATGAAGGAATCTCATAGCAACATCAAAGGTAGCACCACCCCAACATTCAAGGGCAAACGCATTCTTCAAAGCATGTGATGTAGTTGGAGCAATATTGAGAATATCAATGGTTCTAAGACGGGTGGCCAAAAGTGATTGGTGAGCATCTCTCCAAGTGGTATCCATGATCATGCAACCATCATTTTCTCTAACTTTTTTAGCAAAAGCAGCAGCACCATACTTCAAAAGGAAAGGTCTCCAACCTTCCAATTCAGGCTTTGAAACATCAATAACTTGACCTTGTTGATCATGAAGAACAGGAATTTCTGCGTCCTTATTTAATTTTGGTACACCAATTTGACCAGCAATAGACGAACCGTTAACACAAAGATCACCTAAATAATGAAGAAGCTTTTGAGCTCTATTCTTCGAAGAAACCATTTCGAAAAGGGATGGGGTATCATCAATAAAAGTGGTCCAACAATCACCCGAGATGAAAGTTGGATGTGTTAACAGCGCTAAAAGGAAAGGAATATTAGTCTTGACACCTCTAATTCTGAATTCAACAAGGGCACGAATCATTTTCCTTCTTGAAATTTCATAGTTAGAACCAGATGTGGAACATTTCACCAACATTGAATCATAATGAGGAGAGATAACTGCACCAGCGAAACCGTTACCACCATCTAAACGAACACCGTTACCACCAGCGGAACGGTAAACTTCGATTTTACCTGTGTCAGGCTGGAAATTTTTGGAAGGATCTTCAGTTGTGATTCTACATTGGATCGCAAAACCTCTAGTGGTGATTTTGCTTTGCAGTAAACCCAATTGTTCAAGAGACGCACCCGCAGCAATTTGAATCTGAGCAGCGACAACGTCAACACCGGTAATTTCTTCTGTGATGGTATGCTCGACTTGAATACGAGGGTTGATTTCAATGAAATAGTGTCTGTTTTGGTTATCAACG
This sequence comes from Saturnispora serradocipensis, assembly GCA_030570415.1. Lineage (NCBI taxonomy): Eukaryota > Fungi > Ascomycota > Pichiomycetes > Pichiales > Pichiaceae > Saturnispora > Saturnispora serradocipensis. The sequence goes on along the minus strand of JAJLVS010000039.1, from coordinate 37,148 downwards.
AGGAATTCGGCGGTACCAGCGTTTCTATAGTTAGCAGTCTGTGCTAACTTGACGGCGTCCCTTAGAATGGAATCTCTAACTTCCAGCGGTAGCGTTTTGGCAGGGGCAATTTCCACCACCTTTTGGTGTCTTCTTTGCACCGAACAATCTCTTTCAAAAAGATGGATGGTGTTACCGTAGTTATCTGCAAGCAACTGGACTTCAATGTGCTTTGGTTTGTCGAGGAACCTCTCGATGAAACAAGTACCGTTACCAAAGGAAGCCTTGGCTTCACTGGACGCTCTTTGGAAGGCGTCGATGATGTCATCGCCTTCTCTCACGACTCTCATACCTCTACCACCACCACCAAAGGCGGCCTTGATGATAACTGGGAAACCGTGCGCTTCCACAAACTTCAGCGCGTCGTCTGGGGAGTCAATTGGGCCGTCCGAACCTGGCACGACGGGCACATTACACCTGTTGGCCAAGTTTCTGGCGCTCACCTTGTCTCCGACGGAGTCGATGACCTCAGCAGGAGGTCCAATCCAGATCATTCCGGCGTCCTCAACCTTCTTGGCAAACTCTGAGTTCTCTGAAAGAAACCCGTAACCCGGGTGGATCATGGACACATCGTGCTCTTGAGCAATCTTAATGATTTCGTCGATCTGCAAGTACGCCTGGACCGGTGAGAACTGGCCCTTGTGGCCAATTGGGTACGCCTCGTCGGCCTTCAACCTGTGCATCGATAGTCGGTCCTCGTGCGAGTAGATGGCCACCGTGTGCATCGACAACTCATGTGCCGATCTGAAAATTCTGACTGGAATCTCTCCTCTGTTCGCCACCAAGATCTTGTTGGCGTTCGAGAGGATCTCAGATTCCTTACGCAACCTGTGAAGAGTAGAATGGTCTTCAACTGTGGACATTTCTGTGTATACTTTTATCTAATAAAAGAGTTAATTAGGCCCGATGCCAATTTTTGCCCTTGCCTGTTGCGAACGTGAGCTCTTTTAAGTTCGCAGTGAGTGCGAAAAATATTCAAGTCACGCCTTACCCACTTGCCAGCTAGCAGCAATAGCAATGTCCGAACAGCGCCAATGGCACCTGGCAAGCCAGCCAGCGGCGCTCCAGTGGTGTCTTTATGCGATAAAATTGCCAGGTGTCGCAGACGCTTCACCACGCCTTCCAAAGAACGCTTTTGGCCCCCGTTCTTAACCCCTTCGTCCCTCGAACCTCACCATTTCTCCCACATCACATCATAATTGCACAAGAGATGGAAAATCTCGTTGGAGTCATCAAACGGGTCCAGTGTCCGTTTTCGTTGGCCGGAGTAACAAAATCCGCTATTATGTCACTTTGCAGTAGTGAAATCATTTCCACTCTTTGAGTCATCTGCTTAGCCGTGATTCATGGTGACACAATGATTGGCTGGAGGTGGTTGTGGCATAATAACATTGTTGACAGCTCCACCAGCGGAATCATCGAGGTTGGCCACTCGGAAATTAAGTAATAACAGTGCCAATGCGGTAAATGCGTGGGCAGCAGCGATGCAATGGGGTTGGGTGTGAACAAGAGAAGTGTAAAGCCAGCTTAAAGTGAAGAATAAGTGAAACCGTTTTATTTTTCAGTTACTTGTAATGGTGAATTATTATTGCGATGGCAGTCGTAGGCACACGCATGGAAGAGTAAAGGCTATCAATAAAAAAGCATGTTGACCTATAAATAAACATATATGTGTATGTACCTGTATGTGTATATATAACTAGTAATGTGTGGTGTCCTCAGACACTCAATTGCACCTTTTCTTCGTTGATCAAGGACTCGTAACCAGAGAGTGCCTTGGCAACGGTAACCTTGACAAACTTCTCGGTTTGTTCAGGCGCTCTACCAATGAAAGTGGATGGGTTTAGGAGAGAGTCCAACTCGCTCCAGATTGGCTTGAAGTATTCGGTGTTCTTGATTCTCTCGATCAAGTCGTTGTCGCCACCCTCCTGCTTGACGACAGCGGAGGCCTGGTGGGACAAGACTCTGATTTCTTCGTGGCAGTCTTGTCTGGAACCACCCTTTTCGACCATGGCCATGATGATGTTTTCGGTGGCCATGAAAGGCAACTCTGCTCTGATTCTTCTTTCGATGACCTTTGGATAAACAACAAGACCATCGGTGATGTTCATCAAGGTGGAGAGCAAGACGTCGGCGGTCAAGAAGGCCTCGGGAATGGAGATTCTTCTGATGGCGGAATCGTCAAGCGTTCTTTCGAACCACTGAACAGCAGCGGTCTGGAAGGCGTCTTGGTAGAGGGAGCCCAAGTGTCTGGCAAGAGAGCACACACGTTCGGAACGCATTGGGTTTCTCTTGTACGCCATGGCACTGGAACCGATCTGGGACTTCTCAAAAGGCTCTTCGACTTCCTTCAAGTTGGCCAACAATCTGATGTCGGTGGCCATCTTGTGGCAGGAGGCACCGAACGAAGACAATGGGTGGAGGGCGTCGATGTCGATCTTTCTGGAGTATGTTTGACCTGTACATGGGTACGCGTACTCGAAGCCAAGCAACTGCACAACACGCTCGTCCAACTCCTCCACCTTGTCGTGGTCACCATGGAACAAGGACAAGAAAGAGGCCTGTGTACCGGTGGTACCCTTGACACCTCTGAGACCCAAGTCGTCTCTTGCCCTCTGGAAGTTTCTCAAATCCCACAACAGCTCTTGCAACCACAAGGTGGCTCTCTTACCAACAGTGGTCAATTGCGCTGGCTGGAAGTGTGTCCACCCCAACACTGGCAAGTCCTTGTTGCTCAATGCAAACTTGGCGAGTCTGTTGATCACGTTCACAAGTTTGCCAATGAGGATGTCGTATGCGTCTCTCAAGAAGATCAAGTCCGCGTTATCGGTAACGTAACATGAGGTGGCACCCAAGTGGATGATACCGGCAGCTTCTGGACAGGTTTCACCGAAAACGTGGACGTGTGCCATCACATCGTGTCTCACCTTGGCCTCTTCGACCTTGGCCGCCTCGATTTCCTCGTCCGTGATGATCAGGTGCTGCTTCATCTGGCTAATGGCCTCGTCCGTGATCACATTCAGGCCAAGCTCCTTCTCTGCGATGGCCAAGTTGTACCAAAGCTTTCTCCATGTCGAGAATCTGTTTCTGATCGAAAACACATGTGACATCTCCTTAGATGCATAACGAGATGAAAGTGGTGTAAGGTATTCGTCGAACGCTGATGATGACATTTTTGTTATGTATATATAGAACTACTAGTGTAAAAAGAACAATGGGGATCCTTCCTGCTGACTTGCTATACCGATAGTATCACTTCAATTCAATCGAAGAAAAAATTTTGATTATCCTACATGTACATATATATATATATTACTATTACAAATTTTTGCTTATAACCAATATATCATTAATGCTGAATGACTTCGGAAGCTTTGCATTTTTTTATTTCCCCATTGGAAAATTTTTTTTTTAATTTTTGACTTGGTTTTCGTTCAAATTTGTGGCGCATGCCGCCTCTGCCAACGTGGCTGGTGCTTACGTCATTTGTGGCGCGTGGTGTGGCGCAGTGTTCAAGCAGGTTGTGTTTCTTCGCTCGCAGAAAGGAGAAGAAAAATCATGAATTCTTTAGCTCTATTATTTACAATAACTCTGTCTACGTTTGTGGTTGCGCAAGAAGGGAGCAGCAAGGATGTCGAAAACGAACAACGTGGAGGACCAGAACACCGCGCTGGAGGCCAACGGGGTCGGCAAAGCGCCAATTATAAGCGAGGGCGAGCAGAAGCCAGAGACAAAAATGAAGGAGAACGAACCTGCAGTCGCCAGCAATATCGCTACGTCAAACAAGAAGAGGCTGCGTAAGAAGGAAAAGGGGTCTAGGATGATGGACAGGAAGATCTGGCTGGCAGGACACGGTGCCACGGTGGTGTTCGGGCTGCTGTACGGTATTTACTACGTGCGAGGCCATGTGCACGCGTCATGGGTGGGCTTCTTTGTGTACAAGCTGGCATTGCTTGGTGTGATGGCATCGCACTTCATTTCAATTAGCTCGCAGTTCAACATCAAGTCGTTGCCTAACTACACGATCTTGATCGGAACGGAGACAGTGCAGTACTTTGTTTTGAGTTTTGTGTGGTTCCTCAACAGGTCGTCGCTTTTCAAGCTCCTACCCCACATGATTGTGTCGACGTTGCAATTGGCGAGCACGTTCAAGTTGTCTGCGATATTGAAGTACGAGGAGGTGCTGGCCAAGACCGTGATGTACAACGAGCTGTTCTTGTTTGTGATCTTGCTAATGGACACGATCCTGATGAAGACCACCTCTGGGTTTGGCTTGGTGGTGTACGCCCTGTTTTACTGGTTGAGAATCCTCCAGTTCGAACACGTCAGATTCTTCCTGTACTCGCAGTTGATCAGGTTTGACGGGCTGATCTCCAAAATCAAGAACAAAAATGTGCAAAGCGCATGGTCCACTGTGAAGCACTTCTTAACATTGAGACAAGCTCGTTTTGAGAACAAGTATTTGTAAGCGTTTTTACATTAACCTTAAGGAGTTTAGTATTTTGCAGGAGGGGCACTCGTAGAGTCCAGCGTGTTGCAGCACACACGCTTGAAGACGTCTAGCTGATCTACGAACGGACGATTTCTCTACAGGTTCTCACTTTCGGCACTTTCTTGAACGTCAGAAGTTTTGGTAATTTTGTTATCTTCCTGTTATTTTTGGTTCAGAAGCAGAACTGAAAATTGTTTATCATCATTGTATTCAAGAAAGCAGTGAGGGAATGTTAATATACATAAATTTACTCTTAAATTTATTGATATTAAGATATCTTGGGACTCAAGGTCGCTAGCTTGCATAACATATTTGTTGTTATAGTCAGATGGTGATGCATGTATATTCTATGGCACATGAATTGGAGTTCACCGAATTGTTAATGTGAAGGGACACAATCATCATAGTAACAAACAAACGTTATGCGAGCAAGGCGCAATCATCGTAAAGACACAATGAAGAGTCCATTGCCTAATGAAGCTCATGTTCATTTGCGTGTCTCCGTCCTTGCGAAATTGCTTATTAGAGGAGCAGCTGAAAAGTTTTGCAAAGCGAGACATAGCGTGCGCCTTTTATAGTCCGAGGGTACTGAAATTTTTTCATCCACCTAGCAAAAGTTTAGAAACCCCCAACCAGGGTTTGATTGACCTCAAACCGTCACACCCTAAGGGTGTCAGCAGCCACGGATGTCAGTGCTAATGTTTGAACGTGTCCTTAATTAATTTAACTGATATGATTTATTAGAAATTCAAGACAAAAACTATACATTATCTAAAAACTTACTAAATTTAAGCAGAAGCTCTAGTGTAGATAGCTTGCTTGGAGTGGGTGGAAACGGCTTTGATAACGCCTTCTTCTTCCAATTCTCTCAAAACAGCTCTGGCAACGGAACCACCGATCTTTAATCTGTCAACCAAAACAGAAACGGAAACGTATCTGAAAGTTGGAACTTCCTTTCTGATTCTGTCAACCTTGTCTTGGTCCAAAATGATCATGTGGTTAGCCTTATCCTTAACCTTACCCTTGGACCACTTCTTCTTGGACTTCTTACCACCGGCCATGGCGGCTGCGGCCTTAGCTGCCTTAGATTGTTGTACTTTTGGAGGCATTCTGAAGGAAAAGTGGAAAATTGTTAGTAAGAGTTTTCATTTGGCTTGACCTTTTGGGTATAAAGACGTATGGGGATTGCAGTTTTTTTTATTTCATGGAACATCGAATAAATAAATCACTGTTTTTAGTCTACTTATAGGGCATTCCAATGTGTGTTCCCTCTGGCTCGTTCCATGTTTGATTCATTGATTTCCTCTTCCATTATTGCTTGTTATACTCTATTTTTTCATGATCCTCTGTATGGAAAAAATTATTCATCTAACTGACCAACATTGGTATGTTCTTCATCATGTGTCAATCTCATCGTTCAGTGGGGTTTCCCGGAATCTATCCTACATCGATTACCTCACTATATTGCCTACATACATGTATCTATGGTTTCTGCTTCAACTTGTTCCTAACCCTAGTTTAGCAGAAAGGTGAAAGTTTCTATCTTCGCGCCCGGTTGCCAGCGTCGTTGGAGGCTACTTGCGTAGAAAGGACGCGCTAGATCTGGAAAAAAAATCCGTGACTGCGAAAAATGAAAAATTCAGCACAGCCGTGATTTTGAAAACTGTTAAGGTCTGCTAGCCCTGAGACAAAGCACGTGATGTGTTTTTTTTGTTTTCAACCCTCTCAAGATTTCTTAGTATATGGAAAAATAAATAATAGAGAGAGCTAGCTATGCGTGTATACAATACATAGAAGTTGTTCATAGGAACAGGTGCTCGGGATGTCTAAAAGAGTGAAGAACCAAATAACGAAGGACAGACTCGCAATGGGGGACCAAGAGTCCGATGACGAGTCCCCGCTGCCAGTGAAGAGAGCGTCAGAAGAGGTGCTGTCAAGGAGACCAATGGCGAAGTTTGGCAAGAGGTTCCAACAGTCAAAGCCAGCGGCAGCAGCAGCAACCAATGGATTCAAACCTAGCGTGACGATCACCACGAACACAAGCGCTCCAGCGAGTGACATGAACAGCAATCAGGCCCACCAAGTGAAATCTCTTAATGCCAACTTCTTGAAGTCCGTGAATGAAGCTATCACCAGAAACCCGGTGGCGGATTTGACGCCTGTGGTGAACAAGTACTTGGAGTACTACAGCAAGATTATTAAGGCAGAGATCGAGGTGAAGACGCTGGACGTGCCTAAGGTGGATGTCAAGCCAATTTCAAAGGAAGACGAATCGAGGCCAAACCCGTTCGCCGTATTCAAATCGTACGCTACTGCGCCAGCAAAGGTTGAGACCCCAGCTTCGACACCAGTGGCGCCGTCAGCGCCAGTTAAAGTGGACTCAGATTCAGACAGCGAGGACGAAAAGCCTACCAAGATCGAGATCAAGGGCCCTACCTTTAAGTTAGACAAGATCCCCTCCTCCAAAGATTACTCTTTCAAGTTTGGATATGTACCTCCAAAAGACTCTGACGATTCAGATGATGACATCGAGATCAAGGGCCCTTCCTTCCAAACAAACGTCAAGGTCCAGGATGGAGTGTTCAAATTACCAAAAGTTGGTGGTGCAGCTGCCAAATCTGAGGAAGCTCCAGCTAAAACTGAAGATACGCCACAAGCCGCAGCATTTTCCTTTGGTGCATCAAAGCCAGATGACAAGCCAACCACGCCTGGCTTCCCTTCTGTTACTTCACAAGAAAAGCCTAAAACGACCGCCTTTTCGTTCACGCCTGCTAAATCAGAGGAGAAACCAGCACCGGCAGCATTTTCATTTGCTCCTGCTAAAACAGAAAACAAAACAGAGCCTGCTGCTAGTTTGTTTTCGTTCACTCCTGCCAAGTCCGACGAGAAGCCTTCAACCACTGCATTTTCTTTCAACCCACCAACACAAGAAGAAAAGCCTACAGCAACTGCATTTTCTTTCAAGCCTGCTACCACTGCCACAGAAACCAGTAAACCTGCATTTTCTTTTGGCTCAACTGATTCCAAGCCTGCATCAAATCCATTTTCTTTTGGAGGTGAAAATACTTCAACGTTCTCTTCTAATGGTACTTCAGCATTTTCATTCTCAGCTCCAAAGCCACAAAATGCTCCAGCTATAACAGCTACAGAATCATCAACCAAAGATGAGGTAGCTGACGAAACACAGAAGGACGAAGTCAAAGGTAATTTTGCTCTGGTCAATTTAACAGAAAAAGTTAATGTCAAAACCGGTGAAGAGGAGGAAGAAACTTTATTTGTTAAACGTTCCAAAATTTCCAAATTAAAGGCAGACAAAAGCGGATATGAGTCCATTGGTCTCGGTGAGTTGAAAGTTTTGAAGAATAAAAATACTGGAAAATCAAGAATCCTTGTAAGATCAGATGGTGGACTGAATATTGTCTTGAATGTCGCTATCAGTAAAGATATCAAATATGAACTTATGGGAGCAAAGAATAATATAATGAAAATTCCAATGTTCACAGACAAAGGTATCGACACTTACATTGCACAAGTTAAAACTGGTGCAGATGCTGAAGAGTTAATTAAAAACGTTAAGAGCTGTCAATAGATCAATTTGATTTGTTTCTTGGTTCGCAAATGGAGAGTATTGTCTCTTTCTCGTGTACCTGTTATCCAAAGACATAAATACGATAGTTTTTGGGTCACTGTCTTTCCACCATACGAGAAGCTATTTTTAAGATATCGCAATGTTAATTTTTAGATAAAAACAATGATTAAAATCTCTAATATAAACACATACCAATATTACAGTAAACTAATTTTCTAATTGTGGTTTTTTTTCAAAACCGACCTTACATTTGTGATGAACTCTTGAGTTTCACCAACATCTAAATAAACAAATTTTTTTGAAGTTTGAAACGAGTTAGATTTCTTCAAAGTTGATTCTGAGTTCACCGACGTCAAGTCAGATAAATTGTTCAATTTAGCTAAACATTCATCACCCAAAAGTTGATACGTTTCCTCCTTTGATCCAAATAGTTTCCAGTTTAATTTCTGTACTAGTGCTAATAAGCATCTCAATAAAAACACATCACCTTCGAATAAGTAAATGTCCAAAATCCTTAAACAAATGTCATATGAGAATTGCTTGGTAAACAAATTTGAAACTACTTTCTGAATAATTTTCAACGTGTTTATATCTTTTTGAATGAAATGGTTATATAGGCGTGGTTCCAAATGCAATAAGAATTTATCAAATTGGTTTTTGACATCAACTAAATACGCACTAACTTTACCCTCTTTTTCATTTCTAATCTGTTCTGTCAAAGAATTAGAAATAGAATCTTCGTTCTCTAAAAGAGCAAAGAGCAATTTTTTTTGAATGAGAGATAAAAGGCATTGTATTGTTAGAATCTCTGATCTTAATACCTGATGCAATATACAAATTACACCAATCAGCCTTTCTGTTTTTACTTCTTTCATGTTTTCAGATTCATTTTTCAACTGATCAAACACCAATGTTATTTTCAGTATAGAGTCAAACATTGTGCCATACTGAAAAATGTTTATGTCAGGAAATGTTAGTTGAATTATATTTGAGTAGTTCTCAATATTTTCAACCAACTCTATAATGTCAGGTAAATCCTTTTTTATTTTTATTTTCATCAATTCATCAGTTGCCATTTTATATGAGCATGCTTGCTCTAGCTTTTTGTCAACCTCTTCAAACAACTGTTCAAAATTCTCCTTAAATTCTATTCGTTTGCTTATGAGTTGATGATTCCAAACAACAGGTCTTGCATTTGAGGACATAAACCTCCACCAAAGCTCTCTTGTTTGTGGCAAGTTTATCAATATGTCATAATTGTTGATGACTTTCATCCATAAGGAGTAATCATGTTTGTTTTGCTTATCATTTTTTACTATTGATTGGTTGTATTTCCTTAGTTTCTCATTCTCCAAATGTATCTGTGACCTCAGTATCCTCTGGTATTCCAACTCGTGTTTCTGCACATCGATTTCCTGCTTAGGCGGCAAATTCGGTTGCCTTGTTGAAGATATGAAGTCGTTTGTCTTTGAATCCAACAACTTCTCTGATGAAGTTTTAGATGCGAATGATGAAACTGATGCAAGTGATTGCCTTGATATACTATGGAGCATGTTGATCCTCTGCATAGTCTCTTCTAATCTGTAGTTCTTATTGGAGAATAGTAGCTTCGCTTCCTTGGATAGCTGGTTGTGATAGTCGTCATCAAGATAGTCACAGTCTGAAAAGGTAGAACTCTGTGAAAAGATCGATGAAGCTCTCGTGGCCGGTGACGAGTTGGCGGAAATGACACCGCCGAGGTTCAGCCTGGATGAAGTTGGTGGTGAAGAGAACAAACTCCCATTGCCAAGAGCTCCGGGCATCCTTGATTTGTTGGCCATTTTCATAGATTTTGATCTTCGGATCGATGAATTTCTGTGCGTTTCTAGACTTTGTAAAGTCTCTAAAGAGGGTATATCAAACACGATCAAATCGTCCGGTAGCTCATCATCTTCATATGCGTACACCAGCGTGTGGTTTTTGATGTTTTCAGGTAAATCAACAGAAGAGGGTCTTTTTAAACTAGGTTTGCGTCTTGGAAGCGTCAAAGAAGACATGGAATAGTTCGTTACAAGCGCATCCTTCGAGCAATTGTCTATTCCTCCCTCCACAATACTTTCCTGGATAGAGTTTAGCATGTTTGCAGAGTACAGAGTCTGGTATTCAGCAGAATATTGTTTGTTACTCTGCTGTTGCTCTAGTATGTCTTATTATAGAATGCACATTTCAGGGGAAAAACAAATAAACTTCCATACCGCGTCAGAGTGCTCAGCAGTCCACAACGTGCATATTGGTTTCAAGTTCCATAAAAAGCATTGGAAAGACGACGCTTCAAGAAAAGTAAAGGCATGGTATTATAGAGATGATATATACAAGTAGTAAAAATATAAAAAGAGCACAAGTGGAGAGCCTCTTGTTGTGCTACTGTTACTTTTTTGAAAATTAAAAAATTCAATCTTTATTGTCATCCTTCTTTCCACCTAGGACCTTCTTGAATGTGTTGCTTAGGAAGGACTCAATCCTCTTAAGGTTGCTTGGAGATTCGCAATCTTTAGAAACGTCATCCAATGGCTTCCAATTTGGGTCTTCCCTCTTTGCATTGTGGTCGCCAAACGCATCGGCAACGGCTTCTAGAAGCACCCTCTGTGTTGTGTTCATAGGTCTCAAAGGCTTGACGTTCAACACAACAAGAAGGTTACCACGGCGGTTGCCACCCATTGGAACTCCCCTGTCTGGTATTGTGATGATTCTACCATACTCAGTTCCTGATGGAACTCTAAGCTTGACTTTGTCTTCCTCTAGCGTTGGTATCTCAACAGTACCACCGAGGGCCGCAGTGGTCATTGGGATGTCCGCTTGGTATACTATATCGCTACCCTTCCTGATGAAATGCGGATCTGGCTTGACTCTAATCTTGATAAGCAAATCACCGTTACTCAATTTGTAAGACGACGAAGTGGTCATATGTGGCGCATCACCTGCTCCACTGACCCTGACATTGGTGCCGTCTTTGACTCCCGGTGGGATCTTGACCTGAGTTTCCTTGACCTGTCTCTGTACACCCTCGCCGTGACAAGAATGACATTCGTCTTCTGGGTTCACGGTCACACCAGAACCTTGACACGACCTACACGTAGAGGACATGTGGAACCCGCCCTGGAGAACATGCATTTGAGATCCTGTACCACCACAAGTTGAACAGGTGTTCTTCTTCTTGCCTTGTTGCAAACCGGAACCGTGACAACTGCTACATTGCTCGATGGCATTATAGGAAACCTTAATGGTCTTACCGAAAATAGCCTCCTTAAACGTCAGTGTGTTTAAGATTTCGATGTCCTCACCCTGGAAATGCTGCATGCCTCTGCCTCTGCCTCTAGTCTGTCCACCAAATCCGAACAAATCTTCAAAGTTGATGTTGAAATCACCAAATGGGTTGCCTCCGCCCCCAGCACCTCCAAATGGGTTGCCTCCTCCAAACGGGTTGCCTCCTCCAAACGGATGGCCTCCTCCAAACCCACCTGGTCCTCCTCCACCATTCTGACCGAATGCAGCAGCTCCAAATTGATCATATTGCTCTTTCTTTTGCGGATCTGATAAAATGTCATACGCCTCTTGTAAATCGTGGAACTTGGACTCCGCCTTCTCTTCCTTGTTCACATCAGGATGGTACTTCTTAGCTAGTTTGTAGTATGCCTTTTTGATTTGCGATGCTGACGCTCCTTTATCAACGCCTAATGTTTTATATGGATCGTTTAATTTAGCTGAAACTGTAGCGTGAAACGCTCTGTATCCAAGGGGAATACCCCTCTTCGTAAAATTCGCCAATTGATACATTATATTGTAACTTTTCAGTAAAAGATGGGTACTCTTTGAAGATGACAATTTTTTCTCTCTATATTTTCCTAAATCAAAACTTTTCCAGAAATTTCTGGAGCATCAGACTGATGGCGCTCAGCACTTCTAATTGCTGAAATTTACCTTGGTCTTTTTATCAAATAAAGTTGTTTAAACAAGATATATATCGCATAGAAAAGGAATGTATTGACACAGCTCTAAGCTCACCAACAAAATGAACCTATAATTACTTATTTCTTACCCTTCTTCTTATTCTTCTTGGCAATTCTACGAAGAGCACGCATTTCGTTCTTCAACACACCATCAACCATCTTATATTTACCCTTGACACCCTTAGGTCTACCGGCAAGACCCTTATTGGTACCAGCGGCAACAACAAGAGTCACCTTAGGCTTCGTCTTTTGCTTCTTAGTCATCTTGGACATCAAAGCGGCAATTTCACTTGCCTTATCAGCTTCAGATTTACCGTCCTCTTCCAAAATACCTTCACTCTTCTTCTTCAAACGTTCTAATCTTCTAAGAGCACGCATCTTCTTTCGTCCTTGTGCTTCTAAGACCTTCTTGATTGGTCTTGCATTCAGTTGCCTTTGCTTTTCCTTCAAAGCAAGCGAAGCTTCCTTTGTTATTGGTCTATTGATCTTACTGTGTTGGTTCTCCTCTTCAACAAACCATGTTGGCAATCCTTCGGTGTCTCTGAAAGAATATTTATGAAAACCGTCATTCACAAGATCGTTTTTGGTCTTTTTACCAAGTGCAAGATCGTGTGCCATAGTCATTGCTTGTGCAGTGGCAATGTCAATGTCTGCCTTGTGAGATTCGGTGCTCTTTTCAAGGATTTCAGTATCAGAATCAGTGTCGTAATCCATTTCATCATCTTGCTTGTTGTAATCGTTTGAAACAACTTCAAACTCATTATCTGAGTCTTCTGAATCTCCTGAATCTTCTGAACTATCAACATCCATATCGTCTTCATTATTACTTGCTGACTTGTCATTGGCTTCCTTATTAAGCCTCTTGTTTTTCTTCGAAGTAAGAGCAATTTGCTGTTGTGAGTTCTGTGCGAAAACCTTGGTGTCACCCTTAATATTACTGGCAATATTCATATCCATATCTTGGAAAATAGGATTGTTGAAAAAATTCTTGGCCTTTGAAGATAGAGCTCCTGACTTCCTGTTCTTCTCAATACTGGCAATCAATTGAGTAATTGCTTCGTCATCATTGTCAGATTCTTCATCGGACGCATTGACAAAATCACCCTCATTTTCACTTCCAGGGGCTTCTTCGTCAGACTTGATTCCACCCCATGCATCATCATCACCACCACGAGCTTCTTTTGCCTTTAATTTAGCATCTCTCTCCATCTTCCTCTCTTTGTAAGAACTGTACATGTTATCCAATTGATCTTCCAAATTGTCCACGTCTTCTTCTTGAATCATTTCATAGTTTCCACCTTCAATCATGATATCATTATCTTGAGCCAATTCATCTTTGGAAAAAACCATTTGCTTTTTACCCTTCGCAAGTTTATTCAATTCACCAGTCTTTTCAGCATCTCTTAGGTTAAACACCGATTCTGAACCAATTTGGGCAGCATCAATACCAATCTGCATATCGGTTAACATATTCATTTGCATTCTCTGTATTTCACCTTGCTTCTCTTCATTAGCTTTACGCTTTTCTCTTCTTTGTTTTAATCTCGCCTTTTCTTTCAGATCCTTCAATTCTTTGTCAATCTTCTGATCTTCTGTTAATTGTTCAACTTCAATCTCTGGCTTATCATCCTTAGCATCCAAAATACCCAACTCTTCTCTTGCGTGCTTTCTCCATTTAATCAACATCTTGAAATCTTTTTTACCTAGAATTTTGAGATCTTTACAGCATTCTAAAAATTCTCTTGTTGTTTGTTTCATTTTCTTGACAATTTTCCATTCAGAATCATCCTTATCAATTTCAAACATTGAAACACTACCAAGTGAATTGATAACGTCTTCTTCCTGATGAACCCATTCCATCAATTTCATTGGATGGAATAATGTGTAATCACCCTCTTCATAACCTTGTCTATTTCTCTTTTTCTTTTCAGGATTGAAAACTTTTGCTTCATTGTTACCACTCTTTTCCTCAACTTCTTCAAAAACATGTTTAGGATCAAGGAATCTAGGATCTAATTTTTTAGGAGCTTTGAAACCTCTACAAACCACGAAAATTTCGGCAGAAACATTTCTACTTGCAGGTGGTTTAGTAGCTTCAACTTTATCAAACAATTGATTGAAAACCCAGAGTAAATTGTTGTAATCTTTAGATCTGAAAATTTTAGTGATGAAATTACCTCCTGGAGACAAATGTTCAACAGCTAGTTTCAAAGCTTGTAAAGTCAAATGAGATTGAGTATAAGCATCTTGAACCCAATTCAAACCAACGTTTGGGGCACCATCGTGCATAACTGTGTCAGCCTTCCAAGTTTTCATATAGCCTGCTAGTTTAGAACGACAATCTTCTGTGGTAATGTCAGATTGGAAAGTGATAGTATTTGGCATTGGCTTCATAGGAACAATATCAACACCAATAATAAGAGAGTTAACAGGACATAGCTGCGATGCAACTTGACACCATGAACCAGGAGCTGCACACAAATCGATAACTACTCTTGATTTTTCAAGAAAATGTCCATATTTTTCATTTATTTGCAAGATCTTGAACGAAGAACGAGCTCTATAACCCTTCTCCTTAGCAAGGTAATAGTACTTGTCTAAACGACCTTTGGCGTTCTTTTTTTGAACTTTACCCATAGTTATGCTTAATAAGTCTATATAGTATTTAGAGTGAAAAAAAAATTTTTAATTTTTTTTAAATTTTTCACTTCACTGCCTTAAAATTTGTGATAAAGGAAATACTGTTAGAAAGTCATTCGCAACAATTGATGCTTTGAACTGGAGTATGATGGAGCAGAATTAACGATAGGGAATGCTGAATTTAAAAATATGTAAACTTTTTTTCTGGAGACTTTGCATTAAATCTAAAAGTTTTCATCTTTATACGTTTATTATCATCAAAGCAGGCGGTTTTATTTAAATAAAACTCATCTCATAAACTGCTCAATTCATGAATTATCGTTGACTTACAGGTATGTGAAAACCGATGATGTGATCTAGTGATTTCTAGCTGATTGCAAATTGGACATGATTAGCTAGTTGTATTCGAGCGCTTATCAAGCATATACGGCACACAGTGCTCACTGGCTTTTGATCTCGTTTGTTAACAAAACTATCCAGCATTGAGAAAACATTTGCTTATATTGAAGTAGTGAATATTTCATGATTACCACTTTATGTAATAAACCTTCTCTAGAGTATAAAATTTGTGAGTGTTGACTTGACTATTTCATTACTTTTGGGCGGTTTTTTTGTTTTACTGGCTTTCTTCTATTGCCATAATAGATTTGCACATGAAGAGAGGACAAATTGCCTTTCAAAACATTTGTCAAAATTTATAGTTTTCTTGTGCCATTAAAGAGTTGCATTCTGGTATATGTTGTTTCAACATCCTTTTTGTCAAATTGATACTTTGTATAAAATCTGTTGTATGTAACACAAAGCCCCAAGCGATTTGTCTGATGTTCAACACTTTAAAGGGCTATGGATATCATTTTAAACGTTATTCTATCGTTAAAAAACAATTGTGTGTATCACACTTTTATTCGCATACTTCCTTTCAGGCGGTTAAAGCCTATTCATGTTGATATTTGTGCTAACAATTCCATATTGTGCTTTTGAGCAGATTGATAATTCAAGTTTTGAGCAAACAAAGATTGACTGAGCTTTGGAAATGAAAAAATTCCTTTTTTAAAATAGTGGTCAAGCAAAGAGACATCTTCAATAGAGAATGAATGGAATAGGTGATGGGACGCTGATATTCCCAGAAGAAGTGGAAGACATGTTTGCATTGCGAATGCCGGTGGTGAAGTTTGTGGTTGCAGAAAAAGAAAAAGTTAAGAGGCCTGAACTGACACCATTGTCTGACTATTTAGACGTCATGAAGCAATACAACGATGAAAGCATGAGTGACGAGAAAGAACCTGGAGTTGCAGATGTTAAAGAGAATGAGAAGAAACGCAAGCAGAATGAACATCAGCAGCGACTGAAGGATGCGCTTCTAAAATACGATCCCGAGTGTGATAAAAACATCTATGGAGACGTTCATTGTACGGTATTCGTTGGACGATTGAGCTATGCGACAAACGAGGAAGAGCTATCCAGGGAATTTGGTAAGTATGGTACTATCAAGCATATCAGGCTCGTGGAACATGCAGGCAAATCTAGAGGCTACGCATTCATCGTTTACAATAACGCCAAGGACGCACGTACTGCCGTGGTTAAGGCGAATGGTACAAAGATTAAAGATCACAGAGTTGTTGTAGACGTGGAAAGAGGAAGATTAGTGAAAAACTGGAAACCCCGTCGACTGGGTGGTGGCCTAGGTGGCAGAAACCGTCAGAAAAAGTCAATTCGACCTAAGTCTACACAATTTTCAGGACATAGCAAGACATATGGAAGTGAAGCTGTGGGTTACGGAAATCCTACAGGATATAGAAGTAATTCAGGGTATGGAAATCATAGTGGGTATGGCGCATATGGAAATCAAGGATATGGCCAGAGACAACCTCAACGGTACGGCCGCAGTGGGTATGGATTTACTAAGGGTCGCTATTAAGTTTGGGTTAAAAGTAACAAAAACATACCTAAAATAAGTGCTTCAGTTGATTTCTTCATTTAGTTTTTCGAGCAATGTTGTAGACGTGAAAATAGCATACAAATTGTAACTAAGAATAGCTGAACGTGCTATTTGAGCACTTTACTAAAACTTTCAATCGTAAGTAATTCGATGAAAATCACAGAGGACTGCATGAATAGATTGTGCAATTGCTCCACTGTACTGTAAGTATTGTTACTTGTTTGAGCATTTGCGCCAGTTGTTTTTTATTGCAAAGCCTATAAATTGGTGTCGTTGTTGTAGTTTGCTATTTCCATATATTGGTATCTGGCGTGCTAGCTGAAAAAGCAGGTTTTATCAACTGAAACAGGCAAAAATAGTTCAGGTCCTCACCTAAAAACACTTAAGCATGATAGAATCAGCTTTTGGTGTTGTCTGTACAAGCGTTGAGCGAACTACTAACGGTGATTGAATGTCTATATTATAACCCCTAAGAATGCAATGGTATTTTTATTATGGTAAGCATATATGTTTGAAAGATTATAAAAGCAAAACATATACAATTAAACATTAGTGGGTTTTTATCTACATTGAGATAATCGCTAAATGTTGTTAAATACTCAATCTGTTGTACATTATTAGATGCAAAAATATCAAATACCTGCGTATCACTCAAAGAAGCTATGTCAGTTGCTGATCCCAAATGATGGTTGTTAGATCGCTTTACTTGCACCGATGTCGAAATAAGTCGATACTTTTGATAGCGATACCAATTGTTGTGCTTTTCTCATGAAGCTTACGCAAGGATGACTAGCGGTAGAGCAATTAATTGTTGCTGGTTATTAGTTTGCAGTTATTCATGTAAGGTACAGTAGGTGCGAGGGGTCGATCTTCCTCTACTTACAACGAAAAACCGCACTATTAATGTGCAATGGTTTAAACCTTTCACTAAACGAGACGAAAGATATTCAAAGAAGCTACCCCCCTCCTCCCCTCCCTCTCAGGAATGTTGGAATAGAGGAACGCCTCGACGAAATTAATGGTATTACAGGTTACAACTATACAAAACTGAAAGTAGTCTTTTGGAAAAATTGCCTGCTCGGCCTAAGCTCATCCATCACTTACGATCGATGCAGTAGTTCTCAAAGTCTTGTAGCGAGTCCTAATATCAAAAGTCAAAAATCTAAATTGAAGTCGAACAAAAGCAAATTGAGTGGGATAGAGTGTTCCAAATTGGAAATTTAAGGAAGTTACGTTTGTTAACAGAGCATAAGGCACAATAATTGCTGCTCGACTGGAAGGACGGATCGGAGAACAAGAATCTGGCCAAACTTAGTGGACCATGTTGGTATAAATGAGCACGCTAATGGAGGCTGCATTTAATGTCAAATAAAAGAACTTTTTAGATAACTTTCTAGTTGTTGAATTTTGTACGTTTTAGTTTTATCGAAGATTTCAACAATTGAAGATAAATAAAGACGCGATGATCTATGTATTCAATATGATAACTTGTTTTTCTTAAACTATGTTCTGAATAATTAAAAGACTATAGAAGAATCCTAAAGTAAAAGGTAAAATATATGCCTTTTATACACAAAATATAAATTAGAATATGAACCGTATTTCCGGTTCCAGACTATCTGAATTAGACAATTAAAACTTTAATACAATGAGTAAAGCAACCCTAAAGGATACAATTTCCTAATTGATACTAATTAGATAAAAGATAATGTACGTCAGAGTTGAAGTGCATTTAATGCATGAGCATAACTCTTAAAGAAGACATCTTATTGTCTGATCAACACTTTAGGTAACTGTATGTAATCGAATCAGGTAATCCAATTTGTATTGGCTTGAGATAACTGATAAGGTTTAATTTGCTAATTAATTAAAGTCTCAGATAAAGTTCAACTTGATTTAGCCTAATTTAATTCATAATTTGACAATAATAATTATATACACTTTTTGTTCAAGCAAACTAAATCGTTATTACCGCTATACGGAAATTGTAATAACTTAGTATGCACTGCATATCTGTGATCATACGTTAGCAATATGTATGTTGAAGTTTTTACTTGAGCATTAAACATCTTAATTAACAACTGAGCAATACTTGATTATCACTCATTTTGACAGATTTGTTAGTTTTCAAAATTTTTTGATATTGCTATGAGGTTTCAATGGCATCAAAATCATCTAAAAAAATTTCACGGTCACCAATTGAAGTCAATATTTATCATAAAGCAAAGTTTAAGAAGCCATTTACTTAAACAAAATATTCATTTACTAATACATCAAAGGTCCTGTAGTGTAGTGGTGATCACTTTGGATTCTGATTCCGACAACCCCAGTTCGAATCCGGGCAGGACCTTTATTTTTTAATTTATTCCTTTTTTTCACGAATTTGCGGGACTAGCTCATAAACGTATGAGGTGTCCTTTTTTTGTAAAGCTTATATCACACTTCTTTTGCCATTGGGATCTTTAAACTAGTACAACATGCTCGGGTTTGTTCACTTGGCTCTCTTGTTTGCTTTCCTTTCTTACCACATTGCAACAAAATGTCCGTTTGACGCAGCATGCCCAGAGGACGCAGGATTCACATGCCAGATTGCGCACGACTACGTGAAGCCATACACTCCGTTCGTGACTAAGTTCTACAACGACAACTTGAAGGATGTTGTTGACAGCGTTGCGGTGAAGCTGCCATCGCCAGAGGACTTTGCTTACTTCAACGAATTGAAGCAGATGTCTAACGACTTCCTCGGCATTAAGCCAGTGGAAAAGAAGGAGGACGGCGAAGAATCCGAAGACGACACTCACGCCACAGCTCCATTGGCTACCCCAGAGCTGGAATCTGAACAAGCGTATGTCGAGAAGGAAGACTTGACTCCAGAAGACGCGGAGGCTTCCTATAATGCTGTTCCAGCTGAAGAAAACGAAATGATTGCTGAAGAAACCGAAAAGGAAGAGGAGTCTGCTATCACCGAAGAGGTTACCACCACCACTACTGAGGAAATCGTTGAGACCGCTGAAACTACTGTCACCGAAACTACCACTAAAACCACTGAAGTTAGCGTTGAAAACGTTGAAGAATCAGCTTCTGCTTCAAACGTTATCGAAAAGGGCGAAAAGGTTATTGAGGAAGTGATCGCTGGCGAAGCCATCGAATTGGCTAAGGAAATCGGTGAAAACCTCTAATTATTCAAGCCCCTGCAACTTGTTTAGCTTACCTTTATATCTCTTGTCGTTAATTTGTGATTCGTCATGAGCTGTTTTTATCAACTTCTCGTTATAGTAATACACAGAAAAAAAACTTAAATCCTAATTAATGAAACTATATTTTCTATACAAGTTTACGGCAGCCAATGAATCTATTCAGAATCTACAGAAACATTGTGATATTCGCAGTGGCTCTGTACACAATATTTCATGTGAATTCAACGTGCCCCCTCTCAAAACCGTTGCCATTTTCAGAGGCGAATGATGCCATTTGCCTCTACTCGCACAATGGTTACACATACATAAGTCCTTACCTGTCATTCGTGTCAGCAAGGTATCAGAACTCTCCATTGCAGCCAAAAGTTGATATGGTTCTCTCTAAAATCGGTCAGCTAGCAAATCCACATCTCACCAAGGTACAAAATGTTATTGTTGATTTGAAAAATAGTGCTTTTCAAAAGACAAACGTGTCAGAAGAAGAACTGCTTGCAAATTTAGAATCTGGGTCAAAGATTCTTGCTCAACATATAACTAATGCCATCAATTTCTCGATCAAGCATTTCAACCAAACTTTCTATCCGTTCATTATCGAATTGAAGACTGCAACCGTGAGCCTTTTGAAATATGCTTATGTCAGGATCAAGCTGTTCATTTACATCAACTGGCAACTATACATCAAACCAACTTTCTTGCTAGCAAAATACAAACTTGAAAACTCCATAGTGGGAGAAAAATGGGATCAATTGAAAAGCACCCCCCAATACAAATTATTCTCCTTCTATTTGCAAAAGTTTATCAAATCAACTTGTGAACTCTACTACACTTTACTCAATAAATGGGAGCATTTTAAAGAGGCTAATGAGGCTATCAAAATGAGTGACTCTTTCAAGGTGTTTGAAGAAAAGAAAAATTTCATCCTTTCAGAATTCAACAAAATTGTCAGCAATGTACCAAATTTTAATATTAATGGTAATATTTTAAATTTGTCAAAGGATAAAATTGAAATCAAGGAATTACTCGATGAGGTTATTGCGGATAATAGCGATGATAACGATCAAAATGACGAAGAAACAGAAACAGAAACACAAACTTTAACCTCAACTATTACAGTCACTTCAACATCTGAAAAGTCGTCTTCCAGAATTACTCCAACAAGTGAAAAGTATCAATCATTACTTGATTCTACTTTGGTTGGAGCTCAAAAGGATTTTGAATCACAGGTCGTTGACTTGTCCAAAGAATATGCAGCAAATTTGCGGTTAAAATTCACTGATTCTTTGAGAAATTTGGGTAATGACGTTAACACAGATTACGAAGATATTTATGAGCTGCTCAATAAGATAAATTTGATTAGGGATTCAACTGCTGAAGGTCATGTTTCGAGACAAGACTACAGAGATATTTTACAAGCAAAGAGGGATAAGTTTGAATCTAGTGCCGATTCCATTGCGAAAGGTATCAAAGAATATTCTGAAGTTTATGTTCAAAAAGTCTCTGATATAAGAGAATCAATTTTAGAAGCGTTGGAAGAATTTGCTGATTCTTCTTTAACTGCTTATTCTGCAGAAATTGTTTCAAATGGCGCTGATTGGAAAGAGTGGAAGAATTTCAACAAGGTCAAAAATGAACTTATCGCTTTTAGAGATGAAATAATCAGTCAAGATATAGATAAAATTAGCAAAGAGTTCCAGAACTCTATTAATGCTATCAAGAATCAAGTCAACATTCTCTTGAATGAAGGTGGATCATTTTTAGCTATTTTAAGAGCAAAGGCTAATTTGGAGTTTCAATTCAGAGAAAAAGCTGAAGCTGAAGAAAAAGAGCTATTTGAAGCGGAACAAAGAAAGCAACAGCAAATTGAAATTCACGCAAAGACTGAGGGCGAAACCATTGATGAGGCGAATACCCAAGAAGAAAAAGAGGAAATTGAAACTGAGACACACACTGTTTTGCAAATAATCCCATTAAAATCTCAAGCAACTAACAATGAGGTTGTTATTGATTTCAACAGTGGAAGCAACAATGTCCAACAAGTGATCAATGACTTAAACGAAAAAGTTAGAGACTTCACTGACACTGTAAGTGAAGTAACACATACTGTTCTTCAAATCATTCCACTGCAATCACAAACAGCTACTGTCGAAGCAGAATCTAAGCATGGCGTGAAACATGTTTTGAACGATATCAACGAAAGAATTGAAAATGCCATTGAACCAATAAATGAAGTTGTTCATCCTGTGGCTGATAATTTTGAAAACATTGTTGATGACGTTGTAGAGGATGGTATCAAGGCAATTGCTTATGAAGCTGCTTATGAAGCTGCTGATGTCATCGAGGCTGTTGTTGAAAACAAACTTGATGTTGGAGAAATTGTGGGCGAAGCACTGAATGTTGCTTCTGAATTTGTCGGAGAAGCAATTAACGCTTAGTTTTTATTCTATATATTTATAATATCGTTTGTATTTTGTTTTCAACGTTTTTCTATAGTTACTTCTACTTTTTTGTATTGTTTTATATTTCATTTCTAAAAACGAAGATGAACGCAAACCCATGATTTCCAGCATGAAGAAGAGAAGCGCCAAATTAATCGTACTTCTTAATTTTTATTAACTAATAAAGATTATATAAACTAGGGGGGGTTTCTTTTACAAAACTCAACTTGTGAGTTCAACTTCTTTGATACCGGTCTTGTCGACAAAATGGACTCTCAAACCTTTATAGTCCATAGGCATTCTCTTATTCAATTCGTCGTCACACATTTTGAGCAAGTTCAATCCGTCTTCGTATGAGAGATCGCTTCTGTAGTGGTGATCCAAAAGTGACATTGTGTAGAATGCGGCATAACCGTGTGCTGCGTATGGTAAGTCACATCTCGTTCCAAGATAGTCGATCATACTGAGGAAGCCTTCCTCGTTCTCAAATCCACCCACCAAAACCTGCACCTGGTATGGCTTTCTACTACGAATTGATGTTGCCAACTCGTGTCTGATGAATGATGCGATTTCGTTCGATTTCATTTCGTAACCGTCTCTGAGGCCCTTCAATTGAACATTCACCGTGACGTACTCGGCAAATTGCGTGGTGTCACCAGACTCACCTGTAAATGCAATCAAGTTGTGTTCATTCAAAGTCTTTGTTTTGTCATCGGTGGCCTTCAAAATGGAAATTCCTCGTGTGAATGCCTTCGAGGTGGCTAGCAACGTACCCTGTGGTAGTCTGACTCCAAGAATGATATCCATTGCGTCCTTGGCTTTCTTTTACTCTATACAGTCTTTTGCCATCAAGCTCAACTGCTTTTTTTTCTCTGATAGCACAAAACGCTTTGCCACCTAAATGTTTTTCTAGACAAAATGCTCATGTCTTTTACTAGCTTACAAACAATTGTTAAATAAAGTATTCTATAACGGGCGTGAAGGGGACTGCGTTCAGTCTTTGGAATTGTAACCCTCCATTCGTTTCTTCCACCAAAGTTTTCGCTCACCGACGTGAAGGCCCACGAGTTCCATGTTGTCCTCCTCCTCTTTTTCTTTTGCGGACTTGCTGATGTCGTCGCTAAGAGTGACATAGATGCTTCTGTCGTCTGTAAACGCCGCCTTGTATTTACCACCATCCACTAAGTCCTTCAAAACAATTTCCCTGGTCCTGTTGAGAGACTCAATTTCAGAAACCCGGTCTATAGAGTCTCTGAGAATTTCGTCGAAGTGGTTGTAGTCAGCGATCTCATGAAATGCAGTCATCATGGCAACGGAGTCTGGTCGTACATTGCCGTCGGTGTCAATGGTAAATATGTTGAGCTTGTCATAGTCTTGGATGAAGTCAGACCTCGTCATAATCTGGTGCGCTCTCCACAGCGGCAGTCTAGGTAGCTCGTACGCTTTGCACTCACTGTCAGCACACTTTCTCTTCTGTCTATCCATCTCCACAAACTCTCTCATCAAAAGCATGGCAGAACATGAGAACTTGCCTGCCTGGAGTGCATCGTCGTCCATATCTGATCCCAAGAGGGCGCATTTGCTCAAAAACCACGTTCGTTCAGAGTCTATCAGTTGGTGCGATGCTGAGAACACGTCCTCCACAGAAGCCACCCGGTTCAAATACTGCAATCTGCCGCCAATCAACCCATAAACCTTCCTGTAATCACTGGAGGGGAGATTTTGTAGACACCTCTTCTTCCTAATTGCCTTCATGATACTTATGGCGTCTTGTTCGCTAACGTCACTGAAGTTAAGCAATTGTAGCCTCGTGGAATAGTTTTTGAATTTCTCATATAGCCAATAGTCATCGGATACAAACACCATGGAAAGCATGTTAGATGCAGCAAAACTCTCAGCCTTTTGTTGCAACAACTCTACCAAGCAGGGATCAATCAAATGAGAGTTGTTGAATATTAAGATCAACGGCTTCTTAGTATGTCTTTTTCTTTCAACTAGGATCATTTCAAGCTTACTAAACGCTCGCTCAATATCTAGTAATGGCGTGGCGTCTCGCGGACCTTTCATACTGAACAAGCTGCCAATGTAATCCTCTGAAAATTCAAAGTGCAAACTATGTCCAATACGTAGTCTCATGAGTTCGAGATCTGATGAACAGTCAATCACACTGCAATCAGCACCCCCTGTCCTTCTCATAGACTCCATGACTGCACTGAACTTCCCCGTACCCTTTTCACCTACCAGCATAAAATACTTCCCTACAATTTCACCGTTGATGACTGCATCAAGGATCCCCTGTTCTTCTCTCTCAACCCAGGATGTATCATCATTCATTTCCGAAAAATACTTGTGCTTTATGAACCTCAGCGTGTTGTTTTCATTGAAGCTGTCCTTTATCTTCTCTAAAACATTCTGTTTGTAGTATTCATGGTAGACAACACCCCCGAGCACCAATACCATCAATGAGGAAAATGTTATTAGCCCAGTCTCTACACACTTGAAAAGAATAACCTTGATGTTAGCCCAATGTGAGTCCTCTGTTCGCTTTCCCTTCTTCTCATCTCCACTATCATCGGCTTCAATTTCTGGAAACTGTCCAGGAATTAATGGTGAGATTCTATTGTGTAACGTCAAATGGAACAACCTTCTTTGGCTTACAAACCCGTATCTAATTCCCGCTAGCCCAATTGGCGTCAATACCCGTGGCAACAACATGACTTGAGTTGCTTCATTGAAAAAATATCCAACTACAGAGCAAAAGACTATTTTGAGGTCTTGATAATATTTTACGTGAGTGTTTTTTCCCAGTTATCTACAGCACGGTGATTGCCAGACCAATGCAGAGAACAGGTAAGGGAAAGCACTTGCGATCCTCGTTGGTAGTCTCTCTAGTATCATTTTTTGTTTCATACACACCGTTACCCGTGCTAAAACTCTTGCTTTTATGCTTGGATGTCATAACATTTTGGAAACGTCAATTGCTGACTATGATGTTCAACTCACCGAGGAGCCAGCTGAAACACAAGCTAAAGGTAGCTACATGTTTGTCTGAATACGAACATTTTGCGTTCGAACTTGATAATTTGGTACAAAATGATGTTTGGAAAGATAACCTTATCACCAAAAAATATGATTATAGGCTTATTCAAGAGCGTCTTAGAGACTTGAAGCACGCGAGACTATCAGGCAACAAATTAAGGCTTTTTTCATTACTAAGAGCCGGTATGCTAAGAAATTTTGGAGGTATTTCAAACAAAGCATTATTCAATAGAACATATACTGGAACAAAATCATTGATTGAGCAATATGTGTCTGAAGTTATGTTATGTTTAAATTGGATCAACAGTATAGACGATGAGCAGCTGAAGCTGGACTTTTTTCATGATGCGAAGACCACAATGGGGACTACGGCTCTCTGCTTGCATGGTGGGTCTATTTTTGGTATGTGTCATGTTGGTGTTGTCAAAGCGCTCTTTGAATGTGATTTGTTGCCATCGGTGATAGCTGGCTCAGGAATTGGTGCTGTTATCGGCGCTTTAGTTGGATGTCTAACTGAAGGCGAGTTAAGAGAGGTATTGTCAGATTTGAACGCTGCAATGTCAAAGGAGGGTTATACAGTCAACCAAGCTACAATGGGTATAGTCTCTAATAACAGAAGCAAGGTGAATAAGGAGAGCGGAACAAGTGAAAGCACAAAATCAGTAATAAGATCAATTTCACATGAATTCCCGATCGACCTGGACTTAGATTTAGATCTAGACCTGGTATGGCTCACAGACATGCGCAGAGGTCTTTCTCCTTCATTGAAATTATTTATTGCTTTTGTTCTCCACAAGATAGGAAGCATGACTTTTGGGGAGGCCAATAAACGTTCCGGGAAGACCTTAAATGTTTTTGTGTATCCTAGCAACCCGAAGGTTCCAAATCTCTTGAACTACTTGAGCACGCCCTACGTCACTGTTCGAAGCGCGATCTGCTGCTCCATGGGTGGTGAAGTTATTAAAGGGTCTGGGCTATCGTTAATAATGAACGAGTTGAACACTTCAGAGTCCACAGGTGTACATTTGAGGTACAACCTTGAAGTAAAATATCAAAACCAGTTTTCTGACTATACCAGCATCAAGTGCGACTTCCACCCTCCATATGAAACAGGAGGGGCTGAGGCAAGCAAGGTCAACGGTTTTAATGCATATGGGATCAGATCTCCGTACACCAGAATGACAGAGATGTTCAACGTGAATCACTTCGTTATCAGCGTCTCCAGACCATATCTGGCGCCGGTAATTTTATGGGATTGGAAGCTTCAAAAACAAACCTTGAACTACTATGATCGATCAACCCCTTCAAGCTTAGGTATTTCAAGCTGGCCACCGTTTCCTCTTATTTATTCCACGTATCAAATGATGCAGGATGTTACTTCTCTCGGATGGAACGTGGTAATGCTGGAAATCAAGCACAGACTCCGGATGTTCCAAAAGCTCGGTTGGAGTTTTGGGTACATTGGGGGGCTATTGAAATGGGCTGTCGTTGACGAGAAGGAGGCCCTTTTGGAGTCGAACCATGTTCCTTTGGTGCCTGTAGGCGAGAGATGGTGGGTTCTTGATTTGTTGAAAATTCTAGAAGAGACTGGATTTCTAAACGAGGTATCTGGCAAGCCTACCAAACCTAAGATTAGTGAAATCATTGACGATACAGAAGAATCGAACACAATGAAATACTGGATCAAATGTGGGGAAAGAAGTGTTTGGAGCATGAAAACGCTTCTTCTGGTCAGATGTGCTATTGAATTTGGGTTAGATGATTACTTTTCAAAGCGTAAAGCTACATAATGAATGTTGTCTAACTTTCAGGTTTTAATTTAAGACTAATAAATGACACTGGAATTTATCCCATGAGCATTTTGTACATGCGCCACGTTTATGGCGCATGATAAGGAAAATGAAAAAAAATTACCGTTTTTGGCGAATGCTTAGAAAAATTTTTTTTTCATCTAATAGAACTTACTCTTTTTACTAATAAGAACTGTGAATTAGATATGTCGAACTACACAGATATGGACATGAGTGGCCACAACCACGCACATGAGTATCAATACAATAACCAAGAACAACAAATGCAGATGGCGACGGTGCTTTGTTGCAACTGTGGTGTGCCAATCGACGGATCTACAGGTCTAGTGATGTGCTACGATTGTATTAAGATGAACATTGACGTCACAGAGGGAATTCCAAGAGAATCAAACTTATCATTCTGTAGAAATTGTGAGAGGTTTTTGCAGCCACCTACTAATTGGATCAAGGCGGAGCTAGAATCAAGGGAATTGCTTGCGATATGTTTGAGGAGATTAAAGGGTCTTAACAAAATCAGATTAATTGATGCCGCTTTCATCTGGACAGAACCGCACTCAAGAAGAATTAGAGTCAAGTTGACGGTCCAGGGTGAAGCGTTCCAAAATGCCATCATTCAACAAAGTTTTGAAGTCGAGTACATTGTCATTGCTATGCAATGCCCAGATTGTGCTAAATCGTATACCGCCCACACATGGAACACCACTGTCCAAATCAGACAAAAGGTGCCACACAAGAGAACATTCTTGTTTTTGGAACAGATGATCTTGAAACACAATGCCCACGTTGATACCATTTCTATAAAGGAATCCAAGGATGGATTGGATTTCTTTTATGCCAAGCAGAACCACGCAGTAAGAATGCTTGACTTTTTGAACGCTGTCGTTCCTGTCAAATCTAAAAAGTCATCTGAATTGATTACTGCTGATATTCATTCTGGTACCTCCATGTACAAATTCTCATACTCGGTTGAAATCTCACCAATTTGTAAAGACGACTTGGTTGTCTTACCAGCAAAATTAGCCAAGTCAATGGGTAACATAAATAGGATGGTACTTTGTTCCAAAATTTCCAACATGCTTCAATTCATTGATCCTCTAACTTTGCAAGTGGAAGATCTTCAATCCAACGTTTACTGGAGATATGGATTTCATGCCTTAGCTGACGTTACTCAATTGATTGAATTTGTGGTGCTAGATGTGGAACCAACCGGTCAACGTAAAGGAAAGTATTTGTTAGCCGATGTTACATGTGTGAAGGCCAATGAAATGGGTTCAGGTGAAGAGTTTTACGTCAGATCGCATCTTGGTGGTATCCTTCATGCAGGTGACACTGCTATGGGTTACTTCTTGAAGAATTCCAATTTCAACTCCGCTCTATATGATGAGCTTGATGGTGATAACGTCTGTGAAGTTATCCTTGTCAAGAAGCACTACATTAGATCCAATA
The DNA here is from genome assembly GCA_030570415.1 of Saturnispora serradocipensis. NCBI lineage: Eukaryota > Fungi > Ascomycota > Pichiomycetes > Pichiales > Pichiaceae > Saturnispora > Saturnispora serradocipensis. The sequence goes on along the minus strand of JAJLVS010000039.1, from coordinate 8,535 downwards.
AGAGAGCCAAGAGAAGACAATGGAAGTTGAAGAGAATGGCTAACGAAAGAGCAGACATTGTCGCCAGAGACGAAGATGAAACCGCAAGGAATGATAGACAAGCCAGACAAGAGAGAGAAAGAGCTGAAAAGGACTACGAATTGTTCTTGCAACAATTAGAAGAAGATAACGAACTTCGTGACCAAGTTAACATCTATAAGGCGGAAGCTCCACAATATCCAGCAGGCTATGAAACTGAAACTGAAACTGATGTTGAAGAGGAAGACGCGCCAACTATCAATGTTGACGATTTACTTGATGAATTAGACGAAATGAAAATTGATTAATTCTAGAGATTGAAAATTCAAGATAGGCATCCTTTTTTTTTATATATATAAAAATTCAATTTTAAGTTTCTTCTTAATGTTTTATATGGGGTTTTATACAGTAATAAGTTTATAATAATATCAACAACAGAGTAAAATCGGGACTAGTCCATGTTTCAGCTGAGTTCATCAACAAGGGTTTTAATTTTTCTAGCGTCGGCACCAACAATTCTGTTAAATTCTTCGCCGTTTTTGAAAGCAATAAAGGTTGGCATAGCAGTGATTCTCAATGCAGAGACAACGTCACCGACCTTTAATTCGTCAACGTCCAACTTGTAAAAGTCTACAGCGGTGACCTGATTAGACATAGACTCAATGAATGGGGCAACCATCTTACATGGACCACACCATGTAGCAAAGAAATCAATAAAAACGGGTTTCTCAGACTTGAGAGCTGTTTGAAATTCTGCAGCTGTGTTGATGGTTTTAACTTGCTGCAAAACGCGTGCAGCGTGGAATGATCTGACGAATCTGAAGCTGTTCATTGTACTTTGTCTGGAAGAAGCCGGCGTGAATTGATTAGTTACTTTAAGAATTTTTTGATTTGAAACGGCTTTAGGATATGTTGGGGAAAAGTGCTCAGTAGTGCTTAGTAATTCTAAACATTGGATTCTATATAAGGTCTGTTGATCGTCTTTTACACAGAATCGTTGCAATTATACAGCCTGGGATAGCCCTTTAAGCACAATCTCAGCAATCTCAGCAGGGTCCTTTGGAGCATGCGAAATAACGTCATATCCGTTTTCAAGAACAATAACGTCATCTTCTATTCTAACACCACCGACTGGCATGTAGGTTGCCAAGAGGGTGTGGTTGACGTACTTGGACTGCGCCTCCGTGATATTTTCTAGAAGATATGGTGAAAAGTAAATCCCTGGCTCGTTAGTGACCACCATATTCTTCTGCAATGGTCTTCTCAACCGTAAATAACGTAGCATTGGATTGGCATCGTTGTAATTAGCGTGACCACCAACATCATGGGTATCCATACCAAGGAGATGACCAAGGCCATGTGGATAGAACCACACAGAGACTCCAGAGTCGAAAATTTCCTCCGGTGTGCCGTTATGAAATAGACCAATCTTGATGAAAGCATTAATAAGCACCTTGTGTGATAAAATGTGGAGGTCGTCCCATAAGACGCCAGCTTTGATCTTAGACATTACTTGTGACTGCATATCAAGAACAGAATTGTAGATGTTCAGATGTTCAGTTGTCCATACACCGTCTATTGGGAAACAGCGTGTCACGTCAGAAGCGTAACATTTCCATTCAGCCCCAGCATCAATCAAAACAGACTGTCTTGTTGGATCTCTAAAGTTCTCATCATTTTTCACGTAGTGGAGCGTACCACAATTGTGTCCTGAACAGCAGATTGGGTCGTAAGATTGAAATTTCGAACCTGCTCTAAGAGAATGGTATACAAATTCAGCGTGCAAATGAGTCTCGTTATCGCTGTGGCCCAAGGCAGACATGGTTTTGACATGGCAATTGTCAGTAATGGATGCCGCCTTACGCATTAGTTCCAACTCGTACTCATCTTTGATCAAGCGTGATTCATCGAGTGCATGGAATAACTCTTTCGTGTGGGGAACTACCAGTTTTGCAAAGTCCTTGTCTTTATAGTCCTCTACATCTGTGGTGTAGATGGTGGTTTTCTTGGCAATTTGCTCAAGAATAGAAGGAAGTTCAGCAGCGTACTTGACTTCATCAACATCAAACTCCTCCAAGGCATCTTTTAGAGATAAAGGAGGTCCTGACCACATAATGTCTTCCTCGTCGACGTCCGGTAAAAACAACACAAGCTTGTACTGATTGTACAAGACAAAGCAACCTCCAATTTGGTCAACTCCTGTCAAATAGTGGAAGTATCTGTTTTGTCTTAATGGTAGATATTGATCGCAGTATGCGATTGGAGGTGGAGAACCACCAGCTATAAAGATAGCTGCATCTTTCTTAAGATGATTGAACACTTTCAACGCGTGCTCTCTAGCTGGATATTTCATTCTCGATACTATGGACTATTCTATCACAGTGTTGGTGACAGTTGGAAGAAAGAAAAGTGGTAAGGCGGATTCGACAGATAAAATGTGCCTTACGATAAGAAGGCTCCAAAAAGGTAATTTGGCGTAAAAATGCACACTTGGCATTACTGAACAAGTGTTTCTGTACTGACAAGGGTACTATCTTGTTCGTATGGGAATAACTCATTAAGCTTTTAAGATTACTATCTATATAATATTCCAAAATCAGAAAAGAATTTATATGGCCAGTCTATTGACATGGGCGTTCATAATGGCAACTGTATTATCTTCAATAAGACCCTTTGCTGTTTCACTTAAATGCTTTTTCGGATCCTTTTTACCAACATACCTAGTTTTGATCTCATCTTTTGTTAACGTCTTTTCTTCTTCGATTCTCTCCACGTACGCTTTACTAAGAGCAACCAATTGAGACATTCCCTCTGCATTACATTCATGGTTATCTGTGGAACGTAGACCTTCTCTCCACTGGCCCTTATGTAGATTAAGAAGCATGTCTGTTTCCTTGTTAGTCTTCCTGTAGTCGATATTGATAGAGTAGTACGATCTGTTGAGACCATGAACAAGTGCTTGGATACTTGGCTTATTCAGTAATCCAACGTTAGAAGTGGTTTGTCTTGCTTCACCTGCGCCCATCATCATTTGTGTTGCAGGAATAGATCTGAAAGCGTCGATAACGACCTTACCTTTGACTGACTGGATCGGATCAATAACAACAGCCACTGATCTTGGATTCAATTGCTCAAAACTCTGTTGAGTGTTCACATCAACGCTGGACAACCAACATCCAAACCCTGGATGCGAATGGTACCATCCAACAACCATTTCATCACGACCGGTCTGCTTGAGCATATCCATCATCTTGGTTTGGAAAACGTCGTCCACAGCCTCAACAGAAACTCCAGTACCCGACTGTGGCATTGCAAACACATCTACCACCGTGATCGTGTAATCATCCACAACTTCACCCAACATAAGTCCCATAACCTCCATTGGAACACCGGCTCGACCGTGTTTGAGCATCTTCAAAAGAGCTAACGAGGAAATATAAACGGTTTCGGCTGTGTCCATAGGCTTTGGTGGCACCCCGCCACCCATTCTACCGCCAAGCAGTGATTGGAAAGACATTTGATGATAATAGTATTTGAAAAGAATTGATTGATTAAAGTGGCAAAAAAAAAAGGTGGTGAAAACAAACTATGCCTCTAAGGAATCTTTTCTTTCTAATCAAATTCATTCTGGTCAGTAGAGACGCTATAGCAAGCCTTGAACTCCTGTCCAATTGCAATCAGAAAATCTAACTAGCCATGCCACTGTCTTTCCAGCTTTCAAAAACGCCAATATACTCTCATTGTTTCACCAGTGACAATTCACACTTGGCGATTTCCCAAGATACCAATTGTCTGGTGTATAACATGACAGTAAGCCCACCACAACTTGTTGCCACTTTAGCGCATCATGACAAAACTATCACCGCCATTGACATCTCAAGAAATGGTGACATTGTGACCTGTTCCCAAGATCGTAACGCTTTGGTTTGGACCAAAAAGAGCGATGGCACGTACAAGCAAACGTTAGTGCTCTTGAGAATCAACAGAGCCGCAACTTGCGTCAAGTGGTCACCAAACGGTGACAAGTTTGCTGTCGGTTCTGCTGCCAGAGTCATCTCCGTTTGCTTCTTTGAAGAGGAAAATGATTGGTGGATCTCCAAGCATATCAAGAAATCACTTAAGTCGACCATTCTATCTCTTGATTGGCACCCAAACAATGTTTTGCTTGCTTCTGGATCTACCGATGGACATCTCAGGGTCTTTTCCACTTGGTTGAAGGGTATTGACCAAAAACCCGAGGCTTCTGTTTGGGGAGAAAAGTTACCTTTCCAAACCATCTGCTTGGATTCTTACCTTCAATCATGGGTCCATGACGTCAAATTTGACCCCGCTGGTGCGTTTGTTGGTGCTGTTGGCCATGACGGGTCTCTGTTCACGGTTTATCCAACCGGTGGAGATCCTCAAATCTTGAAAGTCAAAACATCACATTTGCCATTCACATCGTTGATCTTTTTCAATGCGAATGAAATTTGTGTTGCTGGCTACGACTGTCACCCAGTAGTTTTCAAATTTGATGGCTCTCAATGGGCGGAATCCTACAAAATTGATGACCCAAACAAAACAAAGCAAAGTGGTGAACAAGAACAAAGCGCAATTAACATGTTCAGAGCTTTGGATTTGAAGGGAACCAAACAGTCCAAGACCAAATTGGATACTTTGCACCAGAATGTCATCACTCAATTGAGAGTATTTCAAAAACAAGGCGATCAAGTTATCAGATTCAGCTCTTGTGGCGATGATGGTCTTGTTGTCGTTTGGGATGTTTGAATGGCTGTTTTTTATTTAACCTTTATTTATCTACATAAACTTACAATACCTACTCTGTATTGTTATCTATTTGCATTTCTATGCCAACAGAGCTTCTCTTTTTATGCTCTGCAATCTTGATATAAAAAGCCGGCAGGGTGAGAAATTTAAGGTTGAAAGTTTAGCAGCTATCACTTATCTTTATCAGAAAGCCACAGCAAGTATCATACGTTCATGAATATATATTCTGGTTTGCCTAGTAATTGCCAAAAGCTAGTGGCCAAATATCTGCTTGAGCAAGTCTCAAAACCACATCTTGTATGGATAATGGCAAATGACCTATATGCATCTACGAAATGGGGCCCTTTTAACTCCGTACTACAAAATATATATGTGATGAACGAAGGGATATCACTAGTGGCATTTGATTGCAGTTATATGAATGAACTACATGATCAGAGACAAAGTCCGGTACCTTTAATTGAGTTTTCCTCTATACAATTTTCAAATGTTCTTTCAATCATTGGAAAAAATGCATTTACATTTAAGAGCATGGAAATCAGAACAACTCCTTCTTCGATAAACTGGAGGTATATACAAATGTTGGCAATAGGCTGCGAGAGTATAAAAATAAAGTGCAGTCATCCATTTAGAGCTCTTTTGGCGTTTGATGATTCAATGCTCAAAAAACTAGACTGCATGACTATTGAATCAGCATCAACTAGCGATTCAATTCGAATTCACTCAAAGAGCCATTTTAGATTAAGATCTGGACCTAAAGATCTTTCATCTATCCGTAGCACACTGTTGATACCACAAAATGGGTTGATTGAAATTAATTGCCACAATATTAGTACCAGGGATTTTGAATCATTGTTCGAAAAAGTGAGCTCCTTGAAAACACAGCTCCCAAAATTCAAATTCAGGTTTATTGTAACGTCGGCGTTATTTGAAAACGAAAATTCTTTGTCACTTTTAATGAGTTTAAGTCCATCTGAAGTAAGCTCATTGAAAATAGAGACTTCTCGTTTCGATTGGCCTAAATATTCTTCCTTTTTCAATAAATTTAGATATAGTATCAAAGAGATGATTCTAAAAAACGAACCCCCAAATTTACATACTTTTCCCAATTTAAGATCTTTGACTTTGATTCCCACTATATTATCTAACTTAGAGAATTTGATGGCTAAAATTCCAAAAACAATACAGAACTTGCACTTGGATCTTTCTAACTTCATTACTGGATTTTCTTTTAAAATACCCACATCTGTTGTATTTTTAGAAATTATGTGTCACTATTTACCAGCTAACCATATAATAGATACAAATGACTCAAAAATTGAAATTTTAGCGTTAACCATATACTCAGAGTCTAAACACGACCAGCTAAGACTGACAAAGATGCCTGTCAATCTTCATTTCATGGAAATCAGACGATGTTTCAAATCCGAATCGGTTCAAATTAATCCAAGTTGTCTGCAGATAGAAGACCACCTAAAATTTGACAAGCATTAACGCCCAAGAATTAACAGAAACAAGCTGTGTTTTTCCTCTAAAATGTTTACTTTCCCGCTTCTTTTTACTACATTAAAAACATTCTGTTCTTGTATTATATTGTTTTAATATATTATTCACTTTGCTGTATACCTCTCCGTTTTAGTTTTCGTTCTGCAATCTTGGCTAAAACTAATTCTTTTTTCTCTTCAATAAGCCTTTTTTTGAATGATTTTATATCTGTCAAAACTCCTCTACTTTGTTCACCCTGAAAGATAGCATCTTGGGTAGTGTCAAAAAGTCCACACTGCTCATAAAGTATGAGACGGTTAAGCTCTGAAAATCGAACAGATGTATTAGTAGCGAACTTTTTAGTATCAAGGAGATGCTTGATTTTACAAAACTCAGCATGTTTTCTGTATTCATCCAAGTCTAAATTCTTCGTTCTACTTAAGGGCTGGTGGCACTGGATGCAAGAAATCATACATTCTCGCTCAATATCTTGATAAACAAACGGTGGGGCTTCTGCGGAAAGCTTATTTGATATCCAATGTTCTTCCCATAGATGATATTGATAAGATAAAAACAAGTCATCGTTAAAGAAAAGGTTATCCAAGTTTGAGGTGAAATCACCTTCTATGTGACAATACGGACAAAAAGATTCAACGTGATTATCCAGCTTACTTTTTCTTTTAACTAAAGGTGTATAGTAGTCACCATTTGAAGTTGACCATCTTAAAGGTATCAATGTGGTTCTATTGGCAAAATACTCCCAGTTTTTATCATCGATAAAATATTTGTAGGTCAAGTCATTAGGTATTATGTGTTTAACAAACCAGTAGTATCTTTCTTTGTCTACGTCGGCATTGGGAATGTCGAAAAAGATTCTGTTGAGTTTTTCCCAGTAAGATTCAAACTTCTTGAAGGTGGCAGAAAACTTTAAGTCAACTTTTGATTCATCCCATCTTTGAAAAATGGTGCCTCTGTTTCGAAATGTATTTTCAAAAAGCTGTGTATCGTTGGGAAGGTCCCATTCAACAATGTTTTGCGTTTTTATTCGAAAGGCTTCTTTTTCATTCATGACTTTATTTAATTGATCTTTGTATACAGAAAGCAGAAGAAAACAGCACAATCTTGCAATAAACAGCAACCATGCATCGACTGCTAATGGGATTCAAGAAAGTTTCGGTTGAAGAAACTTCAAATGAATTTATTGATCACCTTGACACTAATTTTGTTAATGTGAAAATTAAAAACGCATTCAAACTTTTGGACTAAAAACATTGTCTATTTAATAAATGTCTTTTTTTTTCAAAATAAGATGAATGTAAGCAAAATGATACTCTATCGAGCTGACATCACTTTCTTTTTTTTTAGCAAACTGTCGGCAGTGGCAAGTTTAGTTGATCACAAAATTGTTTTGCCAATAATTGTTGCTTTAGTGAATTACTGTGAATTATGCTTGCACTCCAGTTGAATGATTTGACCAAACTATAAGTTTTTAAATCTTTCTGTCTGAGAGAGTACCTATAGTACTTGTTTCATGAGTTATTTAGTAACTGCCTAATCCAGAAACTATAATTTAAATAGACTAAACACAACGTTCACATCAACTACGAACATAGTGAACCCCTCTACTCAGTCCAATTACTACCGCATGGAATGGTTTGTTGCTGACAAACAGCAGCTAGTTACCAACGGAAAGATTGCTGAAATGAACATAAGCTTACGCAGAAGAAGTTTGTAAGCGGATGTGGTGTTGCTACTAAAGCCAACCTAGTTTTTTGTTATGTATTGGCTACTGTGCCTAACATCCTCTCAGATACCCACCACCAGATACACTGCCTTGTCTAACACAGATTCAATTAGGTGTTACTCTATGTTGTGGTGCATCTTAGAGCGTCAATTGAGTTCCCTTTGATAGATTTTCCAAACGGCGATGAATAAAAACACCGTAACATGTTAGCAGACCGTTACACCAGCAAATTCACTTTCTTTATCCTGTTCAGCTTGCAACTCACCATTTCCAAATAATCACACTACATATTTGTAGACACCTTTTTCTATGCCTGATAGAGTTAGCAATAGGAATGTTTTTGAAATAATGGTTAATCTTAAATAATATAAAAGAACTAATAAGTAAGACGAAGTCTCTGATATTTATATGGATAAAATAAAAGAAATAATAATAATAATTATGATCAACGAATGGTCCCCTTCGTGCTCCTTGTATTGGACTTTGAATATTGTACCCTCATGTGGGAGTCCTTAATACTG
>JAJLVS010000038.1:0-68910 GCA_030570415.1 Saturnispora serradocipensis | reverse complement strand
GTGCTGGCACTTTGACATTTTTTAAATTATTAGTATTGAAACAAGATATGTTCTTCCTGATATGCGTTTTTTTGGAAGTTAAAAGCTTCTTTTTCTTGAAAGATACCTTGAAGGTGGGTGCATTTTTTTTATATTATAGAACTAGTAATAATCTATAAAATAATAAACGCAACTAAAGATCCTCATTGTAATTTTGCTTAGCTAATCAAATTTTGATAAAAACAACTTATCTGCTTTCAATTGGTTACTCTTTTGACGAGCGCGTTTATTTGAAAACCAGTTTCTAACTTGAACCGGGCTGAGCTTGAACCGTGATGCTATTATTTTACGTTCGGTAGTATTGGGAAATGGCTTCACATTAAATATTGCCTCTAGACATTCTTTACATTCTCTACTAAAGTTTGGTTTTTTCTTTTCCAAAAAAAGGGGCGTAGAAGAATTTTGAACTTTATCATTACTTAGTACACTAAACTCATCAACAAATAAAAGTGAACTTTCATTATTAAAATTCTTATTTTGCAATTGCTTGTGTTCCACGGGTATATCACCAAAAAATAAGTCATTTGATTTATATAAAGGTGAACAATCGAAATTAGATATTTCATTAGTTGGATCTGTGCCACTCATTGAAGATAAAGATAAAACTGAGCCAAGCTCAAACAAAAAATCATCAGTTTGATATTTGAATTCACAGTCTGAGTACTCTTGTTTTGAGAAATAAGTACACTCAGGGGTTATTAAATACCCAGCTTTTCCTTCGTCATCATAGTATTCTTTGTATGTATTATATCTATTCAACAAGAACTCTTTGTAATTGATGAAAACATATTTAATATCCTCCTTTGACATTTCATTATTGTGTAAAATTTGGGCCTCTTGGTTAAAGCTTTTTTGAAGATCATTTATTAGCTTTTGAAGTTGCGGAGTTGCGGATTGTGATAGTTCCGGCATATCTGAACTTAAGTTATACCATATTGCTGGCTGCTCTATAGGTGTTTCGACTTTGTACTTCTCCGTCATCTTGCAGATTGTCGAAATCGAAGATAACGCTTCCCCCTTGGAAAAAGTATCCTTAGTAAGATTCAAGTTCATGTATCTGAATTAAAGTCGGTTTCTCAATTGTATATTTTTATTCTTGGTGGTTGGAATTATTACCTGGTGTTATTTTATTATTCTTGGCTCCCCTCTTGGTTTTAAAATTGTTTCAAATAATAAAAATTTTAAGAAATTGAAACACAGTGTATTTCGTTATCTTTTTTTTATTTATATTGGATAAATTATCTTTACATAATATTATAGCATTAAAATCTATTTAACTAATTATAGAATTCTAATAATGTCTTTTCAAGTTGATAGAATTTCCAAGCCAGCAAATATGAAAGTGATATCAGCCAAAACCTTATCCTCACCCTCATCAATAGCAAAAGATATAGAGTTCATTCCCATTTTGAAACCAGAAGATGGATTCAACCTAAACAATTTTAGGGAGATACGAAAATCTAAGTCAGAGCTTGTTATATCTAAACCAAGAAATAAATTTATTATTTATAGAAGCTTAGTTCGACCATATATCAACAAAGAGCCAACAGTTTTCAACTTCAACCAAATTTCGCACATTTCGTCAAAAGCATGTAGTAATTAATAATTTTATTGTAAGCCAATACTAACATTTCCCAGATGTACAAAACTAGATCAAAACCTATTGATCGATATTTGGCTTATATTTCAGAAAAAGAAGAAGAGTTCAATTACAGAACAATTAATTTAATCAATGAGCGGAATAAACTTACCAAAGATAAAATTAATGCTATAAAACAAAAGATTCAAACTTCCACAACAAAATCATCAATAAAAATCAAGCAGTACAAACGCTGTACTAAACAAAAGCCATTAATAGTTAAAAGGCACGACAAAATTGAAGATGTTTTTCTTTTTAACGGTAGAATTAATACATAGTTGTAATTTTTTTAAGTTTTTTATAAGTATAGAGTCAATAAGAGTTTTACTGAATTTATTAATTGTGTAAATCTTTACTTTTGTTAACGAAAGGGATAACATATATGAATATGAAACAATGATAGAGGCTATTAAACAATTAATTTCTCAATTGGTAATATTTTCCTGGCAGCTGTTTTTATAACGGTTAACTTGAAACGTATTTGCTCATTATTCCACCTTTAACTTGTTTCAATATACGTGAATGTTTATGATATAAAGGGGGTGCTGCTCAACGGGCTGTGGGCCTGTGTGTCTACAATTATCTATTATTCATTTAAACAAAGTTTATTAGTTTATATAGACTAATAAACTTTGTTTAAATGAATAATAGATAATTGTAGATTAACCCTATCTTAACTTGCTCTATACTATTATGACTTGTCTTCTTATTAATTTCAGCAATATCATCCTTTGTTAAATAAGGATAATCAATATTTTCTTCGTACCTATATTAAATATATGTTAGTAATTATTAATCGCCTAGTAACAAGTCTGCAATTTAAAAAACATACCATGAGGTCAAAATATCAACGACAGGTTTCGGTAATCGTTTACTCTTCGTTTGAGTTACAGTAGGTGCGAGGGGTAAATTAGTTCTTATATTCATAACATGCGATATTGATTCAGCTGTCTTATAAATCATTCCTATTAATGTCTTACATTGATCGTTAATTTCATTAGTAGCAATGATATTTTCGAGCTCCTGTTTATATTAGTATCTAAAAGTAAAAGTAAGAAAACAAAATCTTACATACAGTCATATCTTTCTTCAAGGAAGAATCGCAAAACTCTGTTGTTATTGCTGTTTTTGAAAGTTGTTTCAAAACATCTTTGAGGTGTAAGTGGATGTTAGCTAGATCATTATGGGACATTTTTCAAATTTTTAATAGGAAGAAGGTAATGTTAGGTGCGCATATATCTCACGATTTGTTAATCAAAAGTCTACACTGTTTGGAACTCTGTTGTTATCTATCAGTACAAAAAATATCCTGCTTTACTTTAAACTCCAAAATCTTACTTAGATTGTAAATATCGTTGTCTCAAATCGGTTGCGGAAATTATTTTAATATTTTTCCTGTTTCAGGTAACGGTGTCTGGTTTGGAGTAGGTGTCACACTTGGAGTGGCGTTTCCTCCAACGACAATATTTGTCTCAATAGTTGTCTTAGGCACAAGCTCCTTCTCCCGCTGCTTCTCATCAGTGATAGTATACACTCCCAAGTTCTCATCAACAACCTTCATCTCAAGATTAGATTTTAATATCTTTTCGAAATCTGGATGGGGGATGTCCCAATAAAGTTCTTTTCCACATAACCACGTAATCGCCTGATCACAAAACCCAAGCATCTCAATATCAAATTCAGAGTGATTAATAGGATCCCTATTAATAAGAATCTGTGGGGTGTTTTCAGATATTCTGTTGACAATATCACTAACAGGTGCAACTTTCAAAGAAGTACCAATACATATCAACAAATCACAATCCCTGGCATCCTTAACAATTGTATCATGGAATCTGTCAGGTAAATCTTCGCCAAAGAAGGTAATATCTGGCTTCATCACACCAAAAGATTGAATTTGATCAAATCCACGTTTGTAAATACCTTGATCTTCCATCTTTTCTAACTTTTGTAACAAAGTCTTCCGTTCGGGAGCACAAAATGGACAATAAGCAATCTCACGATTTCTTAAATTAGGGAACAAAGTTTCACCAGGAACCTTGTATTTACAAGTAACACAACTTGCAGTAGCAAAGGAACCATGACATTGAACCAGCTTTTGTGATTCAATACCTGCAGTAGACTCAAGGTTATCAATATTCTGCGTGTAGTTCCTTAATAACTTACCTTTATCTTGCAACAATCTGATAAACGCATGTAAAGGAGTGTAACGATTTTCCGGAGGCAAAATCATATGAGCGATGGAGTAAAAAACAGATGGATCTCTTTTGAACAGAGACATGCTAAACACATCTTGAGGATCATCCAATCCCAAACTCGCCATTTGCGCATAGAAACCTTGAGAGGATCTAAAATCTGGAATACCAAGTGACGTTGAAATACCAGCACCTGTTAACACCAAGATATTTTTAGCTTCCTCCAAAGCTGCGCACAGCTGTGGGATACTGTTAAAATCAGGGAGTCTAGCTCTCTTCTTTTGCACTTTGATAATGGCCTCTTGAAGAAAGTAAATGGACGATTCCAATGTCATCTGGGAATTCTTGAGTCTCTTCACCCTGGGAGTATAACCAAGCAACTTGACCAACATCAATATATCATTAGGAGTAGGACCGGAATGTACCAATGCATCAAGAAATTTGTGGTGACCCATCGAACGTAAAAAGTTTCTTGCTTGAGTAATGGTTTTCTTGGTAAATTTAATTTCGTTTAACACAGGGGGATCTCCGTCTTCGAAATTGATACCAGTGTCCAGTTCCTGTGGAACTTCGTCATAAACAATTTCCTTCAAGTGACTCTCGTAATCATTATCATCTTCAGATTCGTCGACCTCAGCATCCTCTTCATCTTCGTCATCCTCCATTTCTTCGGATTCCTCCTCTTCGCCACCCTCTGCGGAATAAACATTATTCTCAAACTTCTGTTCTTCGGCAACGCCTGCAACAACATTTGCACCATTGCCAACACTAGAGTAGCTACTTTCGGTTCTATTAATTTCGTTCTTGACAGAATTTGGTATCAATTGCTGAATTGGCTCAGTTGCGTTAGAAATAAAACTGGCTTGATTGTCAACGAGAGGAGATGCCCCATTCAAGTTGACCTTGGTCGCATCGTATGGCGCAACTGAAGTGCCCATCTGGTACGACACGCTCTCGCCAAATCCACCGCCAACGCTCCCAGCGCCGTTTTCAAGCTTTGGTGTCTTTTGTGGAGATGCTGAGTTTGGATCTGCCACTTCCAACGAACGCTTTTGCTGCACTTGTTCAGACATTTCTTCTCAACTAGCCCTTATAAAATACCTTCAGGTCTCTGCACTCGATAGCCGTTCTTCCACCCAAGTAAAGAACCTTTTCCTAGCTAGATTAAGCCTGTTGTATACACACGCTTCCTTCCATTTCAAAATGAGGAAATTAAAATTTTGCATACTCAGACAAAACTAAATATGAGCCAAAGGACAAGAAATTGAAATAGCGCCTAAATTTGAATCCAATCTAAACAAACACTTGATCTCAAGTTCAAAATTCCAAAGATATCATTAACCTTCAAGGCCATGCTTTTTTCAAACTGGCTTCAAAACAACACCAATATCCAATTTTGACCGAAATGTTCCGCCAAACAAAAAATATGTCACGTGAGTTTTACGTAACGTATGAAAGCAATCTTAAAATTTTTCCTCTTCTTTCCATTTTGAGTATACAGTTTTGGAGTTAGAGCAATAAAGAATACACCAAAATGGGTGCTAAACATAGAGCTATTGTTCCGCCGCTACCTAGACTTCGTGTGAAAAACCAGGTAACCAAGCAACAGGCAAACCCATGCCTTGTTGTGATGTCACAGATGTTGAACTGCTGGGCATCAAATGGAGAAGGTGCAGCTGCATGTAAAGCTCTGGAACAAGAACTCAAAGGATGCATGGCCAAGGGTATTAAAGTTCCACCTGCTCCAAAGCCTACGTTGAACTACCATGCGGCAAGATTGTTGCCAAAGATCCACAAACAAGAAAAATAAAAATAATGCCATACGGAGTAATGATGTTTGACAGTTAATACCAACAAGTAAAGACTGCATGCTAGTTATATTAATATACTGTGTCGACATTGAGATCACACACATTGAACAGCAAATGATTTTATAACTGGACATATATCTGGGATTTATATTTATGTACATAGTAGAGCGAAACCCATTGTGAAGTTTCCTTAAGGTTAAAGTGTTTAATAAGAGAAAAAGCTGTAAATGCGTAATTGAAAGTAAAAACAACAAAGTACCACATTACCAACGTCTTTAACACTCGAAAGGATCTTTAACAAGTAGCTACATAGTTCACCTTGCTCAGCGCAATATGTTAGCACGCTTCTATTCCATTTTTATTCAAGAAAATGAATTAGACCTCATCAATAAAGCTACACAATCTTATATTACGAACGATATCCATGAGCAAGTCACAAATGTTCTTAAAGAGACACTTTGGAGTTCACAGATTTTAGCTAAATGCAGTTAAGGTTATGAATATAACGATAGCACGCAATTTCTTATATAGTACTTAGACTAAGTATTTCATTCAATAATTTAATCTCGTGGATCTACAGTTCAAATTATAGTGAGGAAAGAAAATTTTCGATGTATGATCTAAACCAAATATTAAAAAGAATTCGTCGAAAAGTACAAATATGTTCAGGCAGAGTGCTAGACGGTTAACAACTAAAGCAAGTAATGGTATATTGAAGGGCAAAACTATAGGGGAGATGAATGAAGAGCTCAAAAAATCTTCCGGGCCTTTTGTAGAAAATTTGATCAAAAGTGAATCTTATAAGTCTTTCTTTACTGATTTTGAAGACAAGCAAATAGACGGTAAGAGTAGAATAACTTCATTTGAGGAGCAGAAGTCGTTTAACCAGGTTCTTGATTTTTTAACACAAGATAAAAACCGAGTAGGTATCGTGAACTCATTAAAAGAAGAGATTGGATTAGACAGTAACTCTATAAATACTAAAGGTCGTAATATGGGGTTCAATTTTTCATTTTTTAGCAAGAAGTCACATCCAGTGAATTTAGAAATGAGATTCGAACAGAAGCAGCTATTAAACAAGAAAATTTTGGATGCTCTATTACCGACAATCGAATACATAAATGAAAATATAAATAACTCAAACGAAATGTATCTGTTTACGAAAAATGAAGTTATAGAGTCATTTGTGAAATCCATTGATAATATAAAATCGTTAAAATACAGCGGGGAAAAGCAAGAACGTCTAATAGAGCAAATTGCAAGCGCCTCTTTAAAGTCACCCGAAGAACCATTAATAAATATATTGACTCTCCCGGTTTTACTCAGATGCTGTTTCAAATCTCTAATAGTTGATTTTAACGATACTAGGAGGTGCAGAGAACTTGTGAATTATATCAAACAGCACCCGTTGATTGAACTTTATGGTTTCGGTATGAATATTGATGTCTACAACGAATTATTGATCCAGACTTGGTCAACCACAAAGAATTTGAATCTAATCGCACAATTGATTGATGAGATAAAAGCAAATGCAATCAAGCACGATTTACTGACTTACAAGATCATTTCTTTGGTTTACTTAAAATGCTTCAGAGTCAAAGATGGTATAGTATCTGAACCATATATTCTTTGGAGCAATAGGTCAGATATCTACAAAATCAAAGCATATCTAGATTCCATAGTGGTTTTATAGTACTGTGTCTCTTGAACCAACGTTGTTATGTACATAGTATAGATTTAGTTCATTTCTTTAACGCGTTCTAATGCACGCGTCTTTTCTCTGTAACATTTTTCATCATGAAATAAAAAGCTCTTTTTTTTAAAATAAAAGTTGGAGCACTTGTTAGAATAGGAGCAGGTGTCCAGTCATGATACTGACACAAGAGCAGTTTGGAAAGGCTTTTCAACAAATATTGAAAACTTCCTTAAGTTATTCATCGTGTAAATTAGTTATTTTTGTTTCAGCATTCAACATAGACGCCATATGTGCATCCAAGATTTTAATTGACGTCCTTAAAAGAGATTATTTCATATATCAAATCATACCTGTACTAGGCTACATAGATTTAAAAGACAAATATGTTTCGTTAGACGAAGATATAACAAATGTGATAATGCTTGGGTGTGGTGCATCTGCAGATCTAGAAAGTTTCTTAGAAATAGATGTCATGTCACATCTAATTGATAAAGAAATGCAAATGAGTGAAGTGGAAGGGCTCCTGAAACAAGGCAGATCTGATGAAATTCAACTTAACAGGAGGATTTATGTCATTGATGGGCAAAGACCGTGGAATCTGGATAATTTATACAATTCAGCTATAGTATGTTGTTTGGACGATGGTAGCACAAACACACTTAAAGATGAAGAAACAGCATTTAACTATATATTAACAAATTATGAAAACCAAGAAGAAGAAAGTGAGATTGAAGAAAGTGAGCTTGAAGAATTAGCAGAATCCGATAGTGAAAACGATGACCATGTTAACATACAGCGAAATAATAAGAAAGAGAAAAGAGCACTTTTGGATCAATACCAAGATATTATAGAAAACTATTACGCACAGGGTACCAGTATGTCTATTCCTTCATCTTTGCAGATGTATGATATCATATCTTCAATTGGGGAATCGAATTTAGATTTACTTTGGTTTGCAATCATCGGCACAAAATCTTTGAGAGATAAATATGAGACAGTTTATGAAGCAGTTTACCCAATTTTAAAAGAAGAAGTTAATAGACTACAAGCTAATGAAAGTTCATATCTACTTCGAGAGAATAGTACTACTAATTCGAAGTTGATTGTAGATGTTAATAAAAAAGCAGGTGGGGTTATTTTACAGCCGATAAACGAATACTCACTTTTTATGCTCCATAACTGGACCATGTACAATTCTTTCTATTTCTCAAATTATGTTAACTCCAAAATACACTTATACACTAATGATGGAAAGAGGTTATTAAAGTCAATCTTCGCTAGAATGGGTATTTCACTAAACCAGGCAAATCAGAGTTGGAATTATATTGATATCGAGCTGAAGAAATCATTGCATGATCTTTTTAATAGTGTTTTGCCGAAATTCGACCTCACGGACGTTATCATTCCTGGATTTCAAAGATATTATGGATTTAATGGAGCTATTTGTTCGGGAGATTATGTTAATGCGGTAACATCTTTACTAGAATATAATAAATCAGAGGGATTTCAGATTAAGAAAAGAAAAAGAACAGATGAGGACGATGATGGGGATAAAGAAGATGAACAAGAGGAAAGTGAACAAGAAAAACTTAAAAGGCTATCAAATAAAAGAAATGATTTATTCATCAAAAGTTTTTGGAAAGCTTACGATTCATTAAGTGATTACAATAAAATAGTTCAGGGATTACAGTTTTCAAGGATAGAACAGCAATTTATTTTCGAAAGAGGATGTGAAATTTTACAAAAGGACATGGTAAAAAGTCATTCAAAGTTCAAAGTTGTTATATTAAACGAAGCTTTCACATCAAATACAACAATTAGTGAAATTGGGCCAAATGTAAAAAGGTATAGCGGAGTCACTGATGAAGAAACCGTTGGGATACAGACCCTGGGTTCAACACAATTATTTCAAAATCCTTTAATATTGACAAGATTGGGAAACTGGATATTGGATGTTTATAGTGAAATTGATGACAATTTATTACCGCTAATCATAGGAGCATTGGATAATGAATCAGGCACATATTTAATTTGCGGACTGCCACCTAAAAACAAAATTGAAAATGAAACCGGGGATCAACAGAACTTGCTCAACACATTCTCAGTAATCTTTGAAAGAGTTACCCAAGAAATAAATATTCAGGCAAGAATTGATAGTTTCCAAGGTGCAATAATTGAAATTAAAAAAGAGGATTTGGGTAGATTTATCGAAGCTCTTTCACATTCCTCACAGTATACAACAGTTTAATTTAAATTTTTAATTCTGTCTAGTCTCTTTGTAATATAAGCTTTAATAATTCTAATAGGTACAACTGCATCTTCCAATGAATCATGAGAATCGGCCTGGATATTTTCGGATAGATATTCCCATGCAATCTTTTTCAAAGGATCCTTTCTTCTAACGTCTACCTGGTTCTCGCTCAATAAAATTGCAGTATCAATAATATTTGGGTAAATTAGCCTCAGAACGTTCAAATCGTTTTCTAAACCATGGCCAATGATGATAGTATCCTCATCAGTCAACTCAGCCAATTTGATTATAACTTCATCAAAAGTCAAAGAATTCTTAGGGATCTCATCAACACCAGAGACATGAGAGTTTAAGTCGATAATAAATTCACCATCTGGATGAACAATTGTGTTTAAGATTGCTTTTTCGGTCTTGAAGTCGATAACGGATATTTTCATCATTTCGAAACCTTTGTCAGTATAGCACATTTCACAATCGATTCCAACAGCATTGATCTTTTCCTTTCTCTTTAGCTGGATTTTAGAGTTGGAATCAATCCTCAATTCCCTTCTAAGATCGGTAATAGTTTTAAAGGGCTTCATTTTCTGCAATTGAGGAGCTTCCTTAAGCTTGTAAACATGATGCCTATTTGTTTTACACCCAAGAGACTGGCCCTTCAACTGTTTGCAGCATGTGTAAGCTTTGTCGCTGTACTGCGTACCGTAAATCTTGTAGCCTAACTTTAAGTTTTCGTAAGTGGACGTTAGGATCTTCCCAAAATGGAAAGTACACTGGGTCGGTGACTTGATTTCACTCAGCTGGAATGAAATCTGGCAATTTCCACAGTCTACAGACACTGGCAACTCCTCTGCCTGAGGTGCCTCTGTAACATAGCCATGACGCTTCAGTCTTTCCTTGCTGATACAAAGCTGTTTTAAGTGCTTTAGCAAATCATCATATTTGTGTTTTACCCCATATTTACCCCTTACCCCATATTTAGCGTTGTCGTCTGCATCTTTGCTAGTGCTTCCCTTGATCGGTGCACTAGCATCTTCTGAGCCATATTTCTTAATGTTAAATAATAATCGTTTCATTTTTGCCATGTACTCTCCTCTCTGCTTATTATTACTGGCTGTTTCATACTCCCATTTGACCGCTCTAGCGGTCATTTTGTTTTTGGAAAGCTTAAGGCTTTCGTTTTTAGTTTTATAAAGCGATATAAGCATATTTATGTAATGTTGTCTTTCGTTTTGCCTAACCGGCGCAAATGGCAATACAGGTTTGGGCACCGCACTTACTTTGCCCTCTTCTTTGCTGTCACTACTATTACTATTCATTACCTATTCATCAATAGCGTACTCCCGGAAACAAATATATAAAGCCACTTCAAAACCTTTCTAATGGTGTTTTCTCGCCAAATCATCCAACTTTTTAGGGATGGGCCTTTTTTTCAAGGTGCGGGAGTGCTTGACACATTGCTCAGCATGTAGTACCCGAAGCGGTAAAGATTTGCAACTGTTACCAGAAAGTTACATTTTATAAAGATCTGTTGCCATTCGGCAAATTTGAAAAGCAAATAAAAGCAGTCACTATCAAGTAGTTAGATAGATGTATAATTGTAGTGATTTTTTACGTTAATTTAAACACTCTCCTTTTCGAAAAACCGTTTAGTGTCAAATGCAGACTTCTGAGAAGCCAAAAAATGCTCCCAGTCAGCCATTGGCTTGTTCCGAGACTACCGGTTTTCCGTAGCAAGGGAGCTGTTTGCCATCTGTCTACATCTGCTCGGAATTGGCGGCAGCCAATCTCTTACTCGAATGATCGGTGCCAAAGATCTCACGTTGTTTCCAAACGTTACCCACGGTTTTGAATGGGCAACATTTATTTCAACAAAAAATCCCTCTTTGCTATAAAAGGGTCGACTGTAGCTTGTTATTAGCCGTCGACATTAAAATGTGTTTTCACTATTCTAAACAAGAAACTTTATATTATTTAAGGACCTCGTAAAAACAAATTATTTTATAACTAGGATGACTGATAACCAATCTTCAAATACTGCTGTTCAAGATGAGCAACAAAAAGAATCCACGCTAACATCTCCACTAGTGTCCAGCTACAATGGCAAGCCTTACAACTATGACAATCAATTACACCCACCAAGAACAGGGCTGCTCAGAACCTCTTGGTACAAAAGAACTGGTAACGGAAGAGTGTACCCAACATCGTGCTCTGCTGGTTTGGCGCTCGTGGCAACAACTTTATTTGCACTTGGTTTGATCATTGCTGGTGCTAGGCACGTTCCAAGTGCTGCTGTAGCCACTGGTATGTTATTCTTTTCTTCAGGTTTGGTTCAGGTTATCTGTGGTATTTGGGCCATTGTTGATGACAACTTGTTTGGATCAACTTTCCTCTTAGTTTACGGTGGTTTCTTCATGTCTTTTGGCGCAATTGTGTCAACACCTTTTGAGATCGCAGCGTCATATGCAGATGGCGGTCTCAGTGATGCCATTGGTATCTTCCTTGCTTCTTGGACAGTTTTCACTTTTATCCTTTGGACCGCTACATTCAAGTCAACTGTTCCATTATTTGTCTTGATGTTCTGCTTGTGGATGTTCTTCTTACTTTACACCATTGCGATCTTTGGTTCCCATAAAGGCTGTGAAACTGCCGCCGGTGTTTTTTGTTTCATTACTTCGATTTGTGCATTCTATGCCTTTTATGACGGTATCAGTGCCGCATCAAATGCCTATGGTCCAATTCCAGAGTCTAAATGGCTGAGAATGCCAGGCTCATGGAATGCCCCAACTAACGAAGAAAGAGTTGAGTACGTTTGATTTAAATGCATACCTATTTTCTTTTTTCCAAAACAAACTGATGATTATAATGATAATATTAATGATTTGACAATAACTCAAGTGACCAACATTGAGTTGATTTATTCCTAATTGCTGACTTCTTCAACGAATTTTGTTTATTTTATCAACTTCTTTAACGAATTTAATTTTTTTCATTCAATCAAGTCAGCAATTCTTCAGTATATGTAAATATGCTGTCACAGATTCTTTATAATGATATTCCCTTTATGGCTTAACCCGCTAATTTATATTCTTAAATACTTGAGTATTCTAATTAAAATTGACTAAACCTAAGCATTCTTCTTTTTTTGGCACCTCAAAATTTTGAATCACTTCAACTGTTGCCTCTTTTTTTGATAAGAGAAAGACCAAAATGAGTGAAGTGCCCGCTTCCAACTCTGATGCAACACAAAATTCAACTACAGTGGTGAATGATTTGCCACTAAGATGGGAGGTAGAGTTAGAGTTTGTGCAATCCTTAGCAAATATACAGTACCTTTCATATCTGGTTCAAAATGGGTACTTAAAAGATGAAAAGTTCTTGAATTATTTAGCATACCTCACCTATTGGCGAAGACCTGAATATTCAAAACATATAGTATATCCCGATTGCTTGTATATATTAACATTACTTCAAAATGAAAGGTTTAGGATGGACATTTCAAACTCAAATCTAACTAATGCACTTTTTATCGATATGGTAGATTATTGGAAAGAGGAAATTTACAAAGATGAAAAAATAAATAAAGCCAATGAAGCAGTTAGTGTTTCAAAAAGTGATATCAATACCCCAATGTATAATCCAGCTCAAAACGAAAATGGGAACTCAAAATTAAAATCAACAGTTGAAAAAACTTCAATGTCACCAACATCTACAGAAGGATAAACTAAAAAATGGTATAACGAATGTTTAAATTATTAATGTGTATAAGAAAATAGTATTTAATTCTATAATGAATAATTATTGGTTTATTTTTTATTGTTCTGACAACTTCAATTGTTTGGCATAGTCTGACGTGTCAATTGCCCTTCTTTTACCTTCAACATAATCAATCATTTCAGCATATGATTGAGGTATAACTGAAGAGTAACCTGGAGAATCGAAACCTTCAGAATCTCTTGGAACATAGAAGCTATAAACAAATGTACCAGTTTCAGTGTATTTAGAAGACTCATTCAAGTTTCTTACTTTGGTACTCACTTTAACCTGAACAAGCGTACCAGGAACGGACAAAATATCGTGATCGTCAGCACTTAGTTCATTAGCAGGTGAATCAAAATCGGGAACTATTGTTTTCACGATATTAGCAGATTCTGAATATTCGTCAAGTTCATGAATATGCTCCGTGTAGCAAACCTCAGAATCCATATGAAGGACAGAACCAACTGGAACGGGAGCTTTGAACGTAGTATTATCTAAAGAAACGAATCTTGGAAAGGATCTAGAAAAGGCACCAGCTGAACAGTAAGCTAGCTCAAATGTTTGTCTTAAGAGGTAACCACCAAAGATAATACCATTTTTATTTCTATATTGAGGTTGCTGAATTTGGGTTGCAGTTAACATGGTTTCCTTCATTAAAGAGATATTACTTGGTTTTTGAGTCAACAATTTTGAAGCGTTGTACAAAGAATGAATTAGTTTTGACTCAGACTCGGTTGGGGGAACCTTTTGTAAATTTGAAACCTTGGCTCTCAGTTTCTTTGCAGCATTATGTGAAACTGCTCTCTTAAAATCAATCCATTCGGTTTCACTTGTTGGCAAAATTTTGTTGATTTTATGGGATCTATTAGTTGCTGGATTTCTAGCAACGAATGTGAAATTAGCTGAAAGAAAACATTTTTTTTTGTCTTCTTCAATGATTTTTGATGTGACAGATTCAGGTAATGCAGAATCATAAGAGAAACCTTTGATACAAATTTCCATTGAAGAGTTACCAGTATAAGTAACGTAACCGACAAAGATGAAATTATATTTATTGATTTCATCGATTTTTTTGGTGACATAGATTCTATCAATAGAGGCAGTAACATTCATTGGTTCCGCTGGTAAACAATGGCTGTATGCAACCTTACCTGCCAAAGAATCTAAATCTTGAAAAAGATGACCAAATCTTAATCTTCCGGCAGCATTAATGTAGAAATCTCTAAGCTCCAAATCGTCCTTGAAAGGTAACTTTAGATAGGTAAAAGAGTCTGCTCTGGTCTTCTCAATTATATTGGTTGTTTTAACGTCATCAATTGTAAGTGATTCAAACTTTTTACCTTCTTTGTTTCTTTGGTTCTGTTTTTCCAAGATTTCCCACCAAGTCAATCTCTGGTCTTTTGATTTTGTAAATTTTTTGAAGTCAATAGTATCTGAGACCACAGTTGATGTTGCGTCAGCATTTGCATTGTTTGAATTATAATCAATTGAATTAATTTTATTAGAGTTGAATCTAATCAATTTAACTAGCTGAAGCTTGTTACCTCTAAAATTACTTCTAATCATTTTTTGGGTACAATCTGTAATAAATCTGGTATTGATAGAGAAATTTTTTCAGACGGAAAGATGTTACCAAAGTGGCGTCCTAGTTCCAATACAACAAGCTTTTCAACGCGTCTGCGGGATATATATATAAATATATAAATATATGTAGATAAGAGGAGTAAAAGAATAGCCAATAATTGTTGAGGAGGGTCAAAAAAATTTTGGTGAGCTTCAAAACTCCGAGTCAAGAAGAAAGAGCTGAAACATGAGCAAAGCAATGGCCGGATCTTATTAATCCGCTACGATAACAAGTATACAAGTGGGGTATTGGAAAAATATATGGTATACGGAGGGGGAAAGCGTTTGATAATCAAAAAGATTGAATAGAACAGAGAATGGTGACTCGAAAATAAACTCTTGTGTGTAAATAATTCGATAAATGAAACAGGAAATATAGTGATAATATTCCTGATGTTACTTTTTTGAATTGATTGTTTAATCACTTTTGGTACAGTTAATGATGCACACTTGGCGAGTTACAGAGTCATCACCTAATATATGTAAATATTGAAAATACACGAATGTAAACATTACAAACTTGGTAATTGAAAGTAAAAAAGGGTACAATTTAAAGTCATCTACCATAGCACGTTCAAATAGGCATCTTAACGATAATAAGATGTAAGAAGAGGCTTTTAGGGACGACCATCTATAAAGTTTTGCCTTAAATTTATGCTAATGCACATAGAACACTCAACAATGTAAAAACACAAATACTTTTTGGATTTTCCGAATATGGAACATAGAACTACAAAATACACAAACTTCAGGTTACGGAAAAGGTTTTATTTATTGGCTCCTCGACAATTCAGCAAAGAGCCAATATGGATTAACTATTGTCCATAAATTTTGTAATCGATTTGCCATTTTAGCAATCAACAGTGTTGAAATGAAAGAATTTCCGGCGCTGTGCAGAGAGAGCAGCTTGAACAAACACTATCTTTTATAGTAACAAAATGTTACAGTATTCAACAAACCACTTTGTAGCAGAACAAATATCGTCAGCTAGCGCATATATTGAGACGCTTGCAGTTACAGAAACTTGAATGATCTGCAAAAGGTGAAGTACTACTCTGTAAGGGCAATCGCAATTTAACAACTAACCATACGCAATCATGAGTTTCAATATCAGGTGCAGGGCTTTCATTTAGCCGCCTATTATAAAAAAGAAAGAGCAATGCATCAATGCGAGACAAACAGTTATTTCTTTCTCCACACACAATATCAATGAAAACCGTTAAACGAATAAACAGCCTCTGTCCAATGGAAGCAGCCTGGATTCCAAGCCATTTTGCAAATTCATTTGTTTACTTTACTACCGTTAAACAAGGCACCGGCGTTATTGTTTCAATGAGCCTTGGTCGTATTTTTAATCAGACGATAAGACAAACGTTTGAAAATATCATCCCAACAATAAAACTCTGTTTTTGAAAAGAACTCAAAAGCTACATCTACACAGCTATATCGTGGCCTAGTGTGAGCTGAACTGCTAGATCTATTTTTCCGGCCTCAGTTTTCTTTTTTAATTGCGGTCAAAATCGCCCACATTGACCGGGTAAATAGCCCTCCTTTTCCCCCATGGCTACGACTTCAATGAAACCAGTTACTTCACAAGTAGTAGCTACCAAGTAAGTGGGCTAATATATCAATTATGCCGCCGTTGGCAAACAAAAAATATCAGCCTATTCGTATAGTGGAAAAAATATTTCACGAGATTTTCGTTCCCCTCGTTGCGCAGTTTGTTCAATAGCTCCGATATAAATATATAAGGCTTTCTTTAAGAAAAAAACGGGAAAAGTGAAAAGTTTTGATACCTTAGTGTAGTTGTTTAGCTAATAGCTGTGTATATATTCGGGATTTAATAGGAAAATCAAGGTATATATATAGAAGTAAATATAATTGGAATAAACGATGGATTTGATTTTAGAGGTTACAGATCATTACTTTTTTGATGAAGTGTACTCACGCTTACTGCCAAAGGAGCTAGAGACACACATCCCAGAGGTGCCACTAGCGTTGAGCCAGAAGTTCAGTATGATCAGCAACGGAACTTTTGCTGCCAAGCTTTGCCACAGAAAACTGCATCAACTGTTCGAACCATTTAGTGCTTCCTCTGGTAGAGAAGTGTATGGGTTGAATAACGAATATCACTGGTTTAAGGAGAGCGCACTGTCATCGGCTTCCATGCTTGCCAGATCTAACATGATCAGACAAGGAATCTCAATTTTCCTCATCACTTGCATCTTCGGTTGGATATTGTACTTCAGTGTCGCATGGTTATCGTTCACCTTCATCTATGACAAGGCCAACTTCAATCACCCAAGATACCTCAAGAACCAAGTCAGCATGGAAATCAAGTTGGCTATGTCCGCTATTCCTGTTATGGTCCTCTTGACTGTTCCTTGGTTCTTGATGGAATTGCAAGGTTATTCCAAGCTCTACTACAACATTGACGAATCTACCGGTGGCTGGTGGGCTCTTGTGTACCAGTTACCTACCTTCATCATGTTCACCGATTGTGGTATCTACTTCATCCACAGATGGTTACACTGGCCATCCGTTTACAAGGTTCTTCACAAACCTCACCACAAATGGATCGTATGTACTCCATTCGCTTCCCATGCTTTCCATCCTGTTGACGGTTTTTTCCAGTCTTTACCTTACCACATGTTTCCATTTTTCCTTCCATTGCACAAAGTTTCTTACTTGCTTTTGTTCACTTTTGTGAATTTCTGGACTGTCACTATCCACGATGGTGAATACCTTGCTAACGACGCTATTGTCAATGGCGCTGCTTGTCACACTGTTCACCACTTATATTTCAATTACAACTATGGACAATTTACTACTTTGTGGGACAGATTGGGTGGTTCATATAGACAGCCTGAGAAAGAATTATTTGACAAGAATAAGAAGACTGATAAAAAACTTTGGGCTAAGCAAGCAAATGAAATGGATCACATTAGAAAGGACGTTGAAGGTGGTTCTGATGACAGAGTGTATGGAACTGAAGAAAAGTTAAAAAAGAATAACTAGTTTTTACTTTGAGTTCTTTTTCTTTATCATTATTATTATAATTCTCAAACTGTTTTCTTATTTCCTTATAAATATTAGGTTGTTATGTTCATTTATTTATTCCCATATATACATATATATACTGATAAATATTATTTATGATAAAAAAATCTATTTCTTATGAAAATTGAAGATATCTGAAAGACGTTCGGCTATCGCAATCGCCTTTTCCTCTTCATATCTTCTGCAAACAATTTGTAATGTAATGGGTTTACCAATCATTAATGAATGATCATAATAGCACCAGACACCCCTATCATGGTCACTTGCGAAATCATTTCGTTCCCATTTCTCATCATCCCCATTAACATAGTCAACAGGAATTGTAATTGCAGTGTAGTCGAGAACGTTGATGGCTCTTGTATAAGAATTGGCAATAATATTTGAGTCGCCTAGTAACCAAGTTGGTGCCGAAAATCCTGGCATTATAAAACAATCCATATCTGGGTAGTTCTCGTCCCACCATTGATCCATCTTCTGCTGAAATTCGTACTTCTTGCCAACTCCATCAAAAAATTCAGAACAAGAATCAACTTTACCTTTCAAGTTGAATGATCTTTGAAGTAGCTCGCTCAGTGGTTCACCTGATAATGAACAAAATTCTTTGATTTCTTCGAAATCGTCAGCTGTATAAAAATCTAAGAGCAAAGCTGCCATTTCACCCAACGAGATATCTTTCAAATTTAATTCCTGTGATTTGATATTATTTGATTTCAAAATCTTACCCATGTCGTTCAGTCTCTTGTATATAGGAGCTTGTGGCATGACAGATCCATCCCACTTCAACACTCCAATATTCAAATCACATTTTTGCTTTGTCTTGATGAACAGGTCTTCTCTCCATGGCACTGGGAGACATCTTGGGTCTTTTGGACATAAATGGTGGTTTATAATTGTCTCACTAATTAGTTTGACATCATTTGGAAATCTACACATTGGTCCCACTACTGAGCAAACACCTATTTGATTAGGATATGAGTTGGCTATATTCAAATATGGGAATCTATTTGAGCATGCTCGCAAGCCATAAAGCCCTTGTAAAGCAGAAGGACCCCTAATGGAACCACCAATATCAGTACCGATACCTATAACTGATCCTTTGGCACCTAAAAGGGCGCCTTCGCCTCCTGATGATCCACCTGGCGACATACGTCTATCGAGACCGTTGCGGGTGATTCCTAGGTTGCTAGAAGTTTCGGCGGCCAACATTGCCATTGGCACAGTTGTCTTGACATAAAATATAGCTCCTTCACTTTCGATTATGGTTGCGATAAGCGACTTGTCGTTGATAGACTTCCTGCGCGTAATCTTCTTTTGAATAGCTTCGTTGATGTGTGGGCCGACGTAGCCAAGAGCAGTGTCAACGCCTGGCAAGTTTATTTGATCCTTGAGTGAAACAGGAATACCGTGGAGCTTACCCTTCAGCTTACCTTCCTTCATAAAGTACTCGTCTAGCTTAATAGCGCTTTTCTGTGCATAGTCAAAAAATATTTCGGTACAGCAGTCTGTCAACTGGTGAACCACCGCTGCTCTGTGACAGTATGCATTTGCAATATCAATAGCCTTTAGTTTACCTTCCCTTTGGTCTTCAAGTAGCTCCAGCGCAGACTTGTTGATGATAGCTAGTTCTTCCTCATTCAGAAATTGATCGGCATATAGTGAAGCGTTGGGTTCCTCCTCTGCTGACGGAACATCAGTCAGTCTCCACTGCTGAGGGATTTGATTCAACAATGATGCCGCCTTCTCTCTGGCCACCAGCTCGTATGGTTTTAGATCAATTGTCATCTTATCTTATTAGTCACAGTAGTAACAAAAACAGGGAAAAAATTTTTCCCTTTTCACCCCCATCATTAAACAAAACATACAACTCAGGGGGAAGATAAGAAAAATGGTAACTTTACCATTGGAATGAGCAACTTTAGCATAATCCTCTCAAACTTTGAACAAATTGAGGAGATAGGAAGCTCTGTTAGAACTTTTGTGACAATACGGAAAAAAGCGTCGGATAAAAAGAGAATGCCAAAAAAATCTATCGTTTCAGCATTTTAAAGACTCGTTACTCGGCTTTCGATCCTGATCCAAAGCCAGTAATCAATTAATGCGATTCCCAAAAAGCGGAAATTCTCTTCAAGCCAACCTTAGGACTGAAAGCTAAGCATTCAGCTTGAAATGTAGTCATGCGTTGTAAAAGACTCGTCAAAACGGTTGAAACGGCATTACGCTTAGTTGTCCTATTTAGGAAATAGGTGGGCATAGGGTGTCGTTGGGTGGCATATGGTTGACGGGTCCTCGGTGAGAATGCTCTAGCAGCTAGAGCAAATGAACTAGGCTACTGATATGAGGATTTTAAAGTATGTATACAGAGCGTTTCATGTTAGGCGTGTATTAGTCTATGGAAATGGTATTTTGGTTTGCTGGCGACCAAAGCGATACTAGTAGAAAATAGAAAAAGAGACAATAGCTTGCAGCCTGGCACGCAACGGTCTTCTATTGTAGGTAGGAACGACCAGGGCACGTAAGCTGATCTGTGAGTATGCAGTGAACGGCGATTAATTGACCAACCAGGTACTCAGTATTAAAGTAAGCAGAACCACCAGTCCTAAACTCTGCTTGTTGAAAGGCTCGATCTCAGTGGTGGGATTCATCGAAAAGGATTTGTACACTGTGGAGTCGTCGGTAACGCTGGTGCTGTTCACTGGGTTGGACTTCAGTATTGAGTCAAAGTTGCTGAGGTTCACAGCTTTGTATATGTAGTACGTTATTATGGGCATACTCAGTATCCACACCACAGAACAAATGATTTGACTTAATGTTATGTTGTGAATTCTCTTCAGGTCCTTGGCTCTCAGTAACTCGTTGAACATCAAGCTTTTGACTTCGTCGTTAAATGAATTGTCCACTCTTCTCCTCTGGTTTATCGACATGTCTCTTCTGTAGCCTGCTGTTATACCCACTATTAATAGTTCAAATTTTTCTTTTTCGTCTTCCTCTTCTTCCTGGATTACTATTTTAAGTCGTGTAACCCCTTCAACTTGCAAAAATAAATTATTTGATCTAATCTATAACGTCAGGTTGCAACTCCTGTTTTATATTCTAGTGAAAGAAATCCAGAAAACAAAAAAAGATGGTTATTTTTTAGGTTTTCGTTTATACTGTAAATGGGAACTCCTATTAACAGGAGATAAAATACAATTCCTTTGTTATAAAAATACACTGAAATATACGACAGATTAGAATTTACGAACAAGCCTACACCGGATACAGCTCCCGCAATTGCTCTCACTAACTTCCGTCTGAAGCCGATGACAATAGTGGCGGTGGTGTCTTCAAAACAGTGGAAATGATGGGTATTTCCATTTCTTCATCCTCATCGTCATCGCTATTTTGATTTGCGTTATCTCCAATTTTCATGTGATTCTGCTCAGCATGTCCTGAAATGAGTCCTGGAGTTAAGTTCGGTGGATTATCGATTGTAGAATTCGATTCAATCGAGTAAAATGTACCTGTCATAGTGGCTTCATCTCTATCCTCTTGTGCCTCACTGTTACTAGCTTGTAGTGACAAAATTGGATGATTGGCCATCATTTCACTTTTAGCAAAATCTAATGCGAGCTTTCTACCTTCCTCACTTCGGAGCAGCTTGCCACCTGCTCCATACTTCGGTGACATCGGAAACCTTATACTAATTTCCTCGTCTTCGCTGTCAATAATACTGCTATTTGATGATATATTGAGTCTTCTCTTTTTTTTGAATGGAGAAATGAATCTCTCCGACTCTAGCTGAGGAGGCTCCTCCCATGGTGGCGAGTCATATCCTTTAACTAATTCTGCCATGTATTTATCCCGTTTTTCCACGTTTGGGTGCTCGTTCACCTTTGTCTCTTCAGTTATAACTTCTTCCTTTTCCTCTGCTACGTCGCTATTACTACTGAATATTGGTACTCGTTTGTTGTTATGTAACGCTTCATCATCCTGATCACTTGTCTTTTGAACTCTTGCGGTTTTCCCAGTTGATTCATCGTGTTCATTGATATTAACATTATTCAAAAAAGACAAATTAATTGATGAATTCAAATTGATATTGTTGTTTAAAACATTTTCATTCTGGAAACTAAAATTTTGTTTGTACCTATCCATAATAGATAAGTTTTCACTACTCAAATTGGATTCAGTGATTTCTTGTCTGTTTGCTTCATCAAAATTGTGGTTCTGTTCAATTATGTCATCTCTTGTTAGAATATTAACATTAGCCGCATTTTCATAAAATTCTTTAATGTGATTGACATTCTTGTGTATCTTGTTACAATTCAAACTATAGGCCTCTAATGTAGGTAATATTTTGTCTATCAGTATCGTATTCGATTTACTCAAATTGTATTCTATCTTTTGCAGATTTTTTGTTATTAAAAGTTCAATACTATCAAGCTCTTCTAACATTGATACCTTTTCAGGATCTCGCTTTTGAAGATGCGTAGAAGAATAGTAAAATGACTTTCGTGGCTTTTTATCTGTTGGTGATGGTATGAACTCATCATCATTGATCTCTTTTAACAATGAACTATCTTCATTTTGGATTGGAGTTACATTTGAAGGTTCCTCAGAATTCGTCCCTAATTTGACTGGTGTCGCATTTGCCAAGTTCCCAATCTCCGGTGACATTTATGGACTCTTTAGTAAAGAAACTTCATTGAAAATTTTAGTTTCAATTGTGATGCTTTGATGTTTATTTTGACACGCTAACGCGATCTTTATTAAAAGTGCACACATTGAAAATATAATTGAGTAAACACAACAACATAGATTGAAGATTCCCTTCAATCTGTTCAGCTCATAGTATTCTCCTATTTTCACTAATCTCTGTGCTATTTCTTGTGAAATACGTTCCTGATTCGCTTGTAGTGACAATCAAAAAATTCCTACTAAAATTAAAGCTTCTTTCAGCCCTTTTCTAAATACAAATTTTAAAACTATACAGACTAATTTATGAAGCAACAGTTCACATTCAATTACGCTCTTCTTTGTCAAAATAAGTGATAATCAAGTATTGCTCAGTTATTAATTAAGATGTTTAATGTTGAAGTATAAACTACAACATACATATTGCTAACTTATCATCACAGATATGCAGTACATACTAAGTTAACCATGTAACACTCATAAAACGTTAATGTACATAACAATGAAGAGTTACATGTAAGGTTGAATGTATTAATACAATACATGCATCCTGCATTAATACTTCTGAGCAACAGTATGCTTGAATCCGTTCCGTTGCTATCATGTCTATTGGAGTAATTATAACTAATAGGTATTCCTCCAATAGAATACAAACTAATCCTTACTTACACTTTATTTATATAATCAATATTTATTACAATTTCCGTATAGCGGTAATAACGATTTAGTTTGCTTGAATAAAAAGTGTATATAATTATTATAAAATTATAATGTAGGGATCGGTTTCTATATTAGAAATTATATTAGATTCTAGGTCATCTAATAAATAATACGAAGCTTCATTTCTTGATATATGTCTTGAACATTTCTTTTTAAGAATGGCAAAGTGAATATACTCACTGTCCTTTGTTATTATTTCAACAATATTTTACTATTTTTCCCCCAAAGGGAACTACTGTTTCCTCTTTATTTAATTATTTTTATATTATTTCAAATAACCAAGATATAGGTTATTACATTCTCAACTGCTATTTGTATCACGACACTCGTCTATTGGTTAAATTTTCTGAATAATACTTCAACTGTTACTTTATAAACTATTACATATATGCTGTCATATATTTCACACCGTTCAACTACTTTTGAAGCACATAGTAAAACAAAGTACAATTTGAATACCCAAAACCCCATGGACAAATTTTAAGATTTGTGAAAATTAAAAAAAACTTTTCAAGTAAAAGTGGTGTTCTTCAAGTATAACCACAGATGGCAATAACACGTTTAGTACAAGAATCTTGAAATTACTATTATTCCATATGTACTTTGAAAAGTCAAAAATGGTCATACTCGGGCGCGTGGTGCAATGGTTAGCATGTCTTCTTCCGGCGGGGATGGTTGCGGGTTCGAGTCCCGCCGTGCTCTGGTATTCAAAATTTTTAAAGTAAAACCTTTGAAAAATGGATTCAGCTTTGTTTTTAGTTTTTGCTATTCAGGTCGGCGGCATTCACTAGATGTGTTGGAAATATACCCCACAAGATCTTTTTCTGAAAACTATAAAAACCAAAAGAAATAAAATTATACAAAATAAAAATTGCTGTTATTTCACCTTTTTGTTCACTATTATGTTTGGCTTTCTTTGAAAACAAAACTTTACTAAACCTTTGACACAGTCCTTTTGTAACCTTATAATAATTATATTGAAATGTTAAATTGATTACTTAGACCAATAAAACAGCATTGACAACACCATCTCTGTCAGGTTCATTTGTAATTTGAGCATATTTACCCCAAACCACTTTACCACCAGCAGTGACCAAACCCAACTCAGAAACGTTGACTTCAATAATGGTACCCTTCGTCAAAACACCTAATTGAGTATACATTGGAGACTGAGGATTTTTCTTGACCGAAAGAATTGGAAGAAGAACAGTGACAGCCAATTCAGGATGCGTAACGTTGGCCTTCTTTTGTCTCAAAGCAGAAGGTCGAATTATTCTTTCCATTTTCACGGGTCTTCTTGTAAACCCTTCACCAACGAAAGTGTGTTTTGTGATCATTCTCTTCCATGCCTTATTCTTCTGTTTACCAGTCTTAATAACCTTGAACATCTCCTCTTCACTTATACCTCTCACCTTTGGCAATGGCACTGAGTACTTATCAGCCTTTTCCATTCTCTTCTGCTTAATCGATGATGAAATTGCTTTTGCAGTGTTTTGTTGCTGTCTATCTAATAAATATGTTGGTAACGCCTCTCCATCGTCTTCCTTTGGCTTGGATGGTCCCTTCAATTTACTCTGCTCATGGGCCTTAATCTTCTTCTTCATAGCAACCTTCTCTGCATAACGTTTCTTAGCAAACATCTTACCCTTCCAACCCTTCAATTCTTGTGCATTTTTAGCAACCTTGTGTGCTTCTCTGGCCTCCTTCTTTCTCTTTTTCTCATCATGATCAAGTCTCCTACCATGCTTCTTAATATGCTGTTCAATGTAGTCGTTTTGAGGCATATTGTTTCAATCAATTTTAATTGAAGAAACAAGATTTACCTTTCTTAGATACAAGAAAGAAAAAAAAATTTTTTTTAAAGCAAAACCGTTTATTTTTCAGGCAGTGCACAACATTGAAAATTTTTTATTCTCTTTAACTTTAAAAGTATAATATAACCAGTTTATCTATATAATAGGTCTACATATCAAGCTTCTTATAGGTCTCAAATTTTTTTTAAGAATAGATTTTGAATACCATGAGCTCAACTAGAAGAGAAGAAACATTAAAAATAGATAAAATGCTGAAATCCATTTCGGATTCCTTAGATTCAACATCATCTTCACTTGACAATGTGATTGAGTCGTTTACAGATGATCTAGAACATCAGCCTGAATTAGTGAAGCAGTTACTCAAATCCATTAATGTGAACGGTGATGTTGCGAATCCAATGGATCCCGTGTCGTTGCTGTCTTTGAAAAACTCCAGCATGTTGGGTTACATAACCGATTTGGTTTTGATTTTGTTACTACGTATGAAATCAATGAAAGAGGAAAATGTTAAGTCCAAAAAAGACGAAGTTCTCAGATCATCAGTGATACATCGTGTTACGCTGGAGAGGGGGGTGAAATCACTTGAGAAAAAGCTGAATTACCAACTGGAAAAGTTAGTTGGTGCTTATCAAAGAAAAGAGAAGGAGCAGAAAGATATTGAAAATAACGTGCATAAGAAATCCGATGTTGATGAAGAACAAGAATCCGCAGTAGATGAAGAAGATGAAGAAGAAGAGTCTGAAGATGAAGGAATCAATTTCAAACCAAACTTGGGTGCCCTTATGGGTAAAAAGGCCGAGAAGGCCATTAATAAACCATTCAAGAATAGAAACGAACGTGAACAAGAAAAAGATATGGATTCAGATGACGAAAAACAGTCAAGTGGCAAATATAAGCCACCAAAGATCGCTGCAATGGCTCTTCAAAGTGATCCAGATAAGGAAGTTAGAAGCAAAAAGCAAAGAAACTTGCAGTCAATGGATGAATATCTTCAGGACATCAGTGACGCACCAATGGCTGAGAAGTCTATTGGCTCAACAATCGTCAACAGTGGTAGAGATATGAAGTCTAAGAAACAATTAGAAAAGGAAGCGGAAATTCAACGTTATGAAGAAGAAAACTTTACAAGATTACCAGCACAAAAATCAAAGGAAAGCAAGAAGGACAGATCAAAGAGAATGAGAAATGAATTTTTTGGTGAAGATTGGAGTATGTTTGACAATTCAAGAGATTTCAATGGTGATGGTGGCAATAATAAGAAGAGGAAAACGCAAAATGCATGGGATAAAGCAAAGAGGAAAATTAATCATTAATACACCAATAGTTATCACATACGCCATGTTAATTAGTTTATAGCTTAATACATACATAGATCTCATTAAATATATAATAATATATAAACACCTTATTTGCTCAGTGTTAACTTTCTTTTTGGATTTCCACTAATCGTCCTCTTCAACAATCTCATTGTTATCATTATCATTAGTATCATCATCGTACGTGAAAATCTCTCTGGCAAAGGTGATTAAATCTTCAACGACTCTCTGCTGGGTTTCTAAGCCTTCTCTTGAAGTAGTATCACCACCAACTAAATTTCCCGCCCAAACAATTGCCAAGTTATGGGCATCCATCTTCAAAACAGGATTTTCAGTCAAAGTAACTAAATGTCCCAACAAATCTTTCAATGTGAAATAATTACAATCAGGTAATTCATATACAAATTGATGAAATTGTGCCTTTCGGTTTTGAGAGTCATTCAATAACGCTGCTTGTAAAAAGTTATCTCTTTGTTCTGAAGTCAACAAAGGCTCAGGCAATTGTGAAAAAAATCTCTTCAGTAGCGAACTTATTAGATAGATGTAATCGTCACTAATATTGCTAAAGTCTGTTGGATTTAGAATATCAAAGTTATCAGGATTCTGGTCTATCTTTGAAGCAATTTCATCTAAAACGGTTTTATTCGGAGACATCCTATAAACACCCTGTGTCATGGTACCGTATGACTCAATTAGTTTGATACAGTGAATGACAAATAGTGGTACAGCTTCATCATTTAATGATAAATTTTCCAATGGTAGACCAAATAAGTTGTGTTTGAAAGAAGAGGCAATTGATAAGTTATCATCATAACCTAACTGAGGAGTATTAAGTACATTTGAGTCATCCATTGGTCTTGGTCCTGTCAATGCGGACACACCATTCGTCGGATCTAATGTATTATAGGACATTGCAGATTTTTCAAAATCAATTTGTGGTATACCAGGATTTGCAGTGACACCAGGTGGTAATTCACTTGTAATAATTGATGGTAGTGGAGGGGTTGGTTTATTAGATTCCACCGTACTTGCATTTGACACATTTCTTAGTTTAGATGGTTGCTGAACCTGTTTAGATTGTTGCGACGAAGAAGCTGCTACCGGAGTTGTCGACGTTCCGTAAAGAGGATGACGAACAAACTCAACTGGTTTAAAAGCGTCCTTGGAAAGTGCTGGGGTACCCTTGATCGTTATATAAAGGGCCTTTTCAACATCAATGTTAGTGGCAACATTCCTCATTGACTCTTGACCGTTGATTGGAGATATTTGGTTACCAATTCCGACCAAAAGGGATTCTGTGTAAATTGCGTACTTTTCAATCTGGACCTCAAGAGCGTTGTCAAGCTCAACAATGAGTTCCTTCCAAGACTTTGATATTTGAGGCCTGTAAACTTCAATCAATTGATTTTTCAAGCGTTCCGAGCTGTGAGCTTTCTTTTGGTAGTCGCTTTCTGCGTCCTTGATTTTGGACTTGAGTAAATCCTGCTGCTCGCTGACGGTCTTCCTACCACCTAGAGTTATCTTACTCTTGTCTCTGTCTGAATTGACTAGCTTCTCCATGTCAGAACAAAGATTGTCGTACTTGTTCTTTGCCTTCTTGGCCTGAACAATAGCTTCTTGGACCTCCCTCTCTACTCGGTGCCCCTTTTCTTTCAGTTGCTTTCTGAGTATCGAGAAATGCTGCGTTATTGAGTTCAGCTCGCTTGAAATCGTCTGCAGGCCCTTGATGTACTGTTCCCTCACATTGTATATCTTTTCGTCATACTTGATAATATTTTGCAAACACGCTGGAACCGTGGCCTTGGCAACAAAGAGATTGGTTTGAATCGAATGCAACGAATGCGTCACCGCTCTCTGCATCTCCTTGGAAAACCTGCTCTCATTGTGCACCTTTCTGTTAACAAATAGAATGAACTCATCACATGTCTTGAGACTGTGCTTCAACCTTTGCGCAAGGAGCTCGAATGCTGAATCCGCTTGCAGTGCCGACAAAATCGCCGGCTCCTCTAGCAATTGCGGGCTCGAGGGTATTTCAAACGATGTACTTTGTGTCATAAATATCAGCTATCTTTCGTTTTTATGCCAAAGCTCTCTGAAAGCTTAGTAAATATGAGAAAGGCTATTTTTAAAACAGGCAGTGATAGAAATCGTACAAAGACGAAGAAAAAAAGGGGGCTAGCTAACCACATGCGCCACAAAAACCAGTTTGATTTAATGCGCCACAAAATTACGTAAATTTAATCACGTGATCATTACACAAGCTTTTCCTCCCACCTTTTTATTTAGATTAAATGCGGAGTTTAGAAGTGGCACGCGCGGTGCTATGCCGCCCTCTCACCAGCCACAAATTTTGTTTCACCTCTCTCTTTTCTAGCACATTCGCCACAACGGGAAATCCCGCCCGGCTCCAAATCCTTCTTTCGTTTGCAAACGGCGCTAGGAAAAATTTGTGACATATGGATGAAGCTGACTGATAAGAACCATCCCCGGCAGAGGATAGAAGTCAGTGTTTTTGTTACAGAAGTTGCTTTAGGTTCAGGTTGCTGGGGGAAGAGAGAGTGTACAGAGATACAGAGAGATCGGCATAGAAGACAAAGGAATATACAGGTGATCTAGCTTTTCTTGGTGTACATACTACTACTTGCTCGGCGATATAATAGGTTGGAAAATATGGGAATTGCAATAGATGGATGCAAAACAGTGCCAGTGGTATCGGTGACAACTGTTTCAGTGTCTTCAGCAGGGCTTGAAGACACGCATAGAGGTGTGCATGGGAACGAGAGAGCAGCGGCCGCACGAGCGGAAGAAGAGGAAGACAAGATTGAAGGAGAGGAATACACAAGCGGAAAGTCGTCAAGGTCCTCGTCGAAGACGTGCCATGCACGCTCGGCGTCGTTTGCCCACGCATACAGGTCTAAGAGGAGACGTTCCTCAGCAAGGTCGATGTCGTCGTCGTCGTCTTTCGAAGAGTATCCCTTTGATGGCGCTTCATCAAACACGCTCAGCAGCTCGCTGTCGTCGATACAGCTCGCTGGGACGTTGACAGAAGACGTGAAAGTGCATCCACTAGCAGCTGTAGATGATGGGTGCTACCTTGTTACGTGCCACGACTCAAGAGAGCCGTACGAGCGTGAAGAAGCGCAATTAAATGAAGTCAAACATGATAGTAGCACCAGAGTCCCTTTTACACCTCGCAAGATGGATTCTGGCGGCACATCGCCCGAGAGAAGACTATCATCAGCAGTCACAGGTGGTAGAGACTCATCCTTGCAATACCTGTTTGGTGTGCTCACTAAATCTATTCCGCTCATAGGGTCGACTAAAATGAACAGCGGCTTCACTTTCCAGGAAGAGCTCCAGTTGCAATCACTTACTAGCGTACGCAACTTTAGCATTTCGGGGCTGAATTTCATTAATAGTGATGAGCCGCTTTGCCCATCATCTACACCTCAATTCATATCTGTGGCTTTGAATGGCAAAGCACGTCGCCTCAGGGAAGAGCGTGCCAATTCAAACTACTTGAAACTCTATGCTCTGATGTTATCAAATAAAAAGAATTTAGACAGAATAACCAAAGAAGAACTTGATATCTTTGATCAGTTTCTTTTTGAGTACTACGATGAGTCTAAGAGTTTGTTCAATGACCAGCTGCAATCTTGCGACCCATATTTTTACGAAATGGAGCTCCAGAGAAGGTTGAACCTTTGCTCTGACCCGAACTCTTACTTCAAAAGGTTTGCTTCCCAATACAACGGGTATTTGTCATTAGATTATTTGAGAGAATTGAAAATGACGGCCATTTCCAGACATAAACTATGGACAACAATGACATTGAACCCAAGATCAGACGACGTGCCAACTTTCAACTCAATTAAAGAAGACATTGTTCCATGCGATGTCTCTAATATTCCCAAAATGGAATTTCCGTGGAAAGGACTAAAGGACTTTCAGCAAAAGAAAATTGCTTCTGGTGTTGGAGTCAGTGGAAATAGGTTCATACAATACATTTCAAAGGGCTCTAAATCAAAGCGGATGGCAGTTTTAAACAACACCTGATTAAACAGGATTATTATACAACAAAAAAAAGCGAACCTTTTGTTTCATAGCATACCCGGTCGTGTACTATATACTACACTACCTTTTTATTCATTTTTATGAATTTAGATTCTTATATACCCCTCATTTAATTTGATAGTTTCTCTGAATATGTTTTAATCACTCAACTGGGTATCCTCTGAGAGTATTTCACCTTCTTCACTTGTAGTTGAATCTTCAGCATGTAGCTTCTTTTCAACATGTCTGTCATCATCAGATTCAATGGTGGACTGATCAGAATCTCGCTCCCGTTTGTTATTGGTTGACACCGACTTTAACTCTATCACTCTCTTCTGTAGCTTTTGAATAATTGGTACATAAAAATTTGGAATAACAACTTTGAATAACTCGTCGGTTTTGAACTTCAGTTCATCCAATTCACTGAAAGGATTGTTTTTTTTATATTTAACCAAATCAACACCATCTAATGCCAATTTTAATTGATTATTGTAATCCAAATCTGTTTGAATGATTTTACTGAGTTCTTTGATGTTTGACAAATCGCATAATTTCAGAATGCACTTGATCAACGCTCCTTTATCTTTATTCCACCTCATTTCTTTAGCCTTATAACTGATTTCTCTAGTTTTCAACATCAATAAATCATTCAATAAGTTAGAATTAATATCTACTATGGTTTCTTTCAATTTCAACTCAAGAATTGTTTTGAATATCCCACTGTGCTTCAATTTGACTCTAAATGTGGGGTAATCCTGACCATTCTTGAACTCAATTATATAGTTTCCTTGGCTGTACATTTCGTCAAGCAGCAAAGCTTTCAGCCACTTTACTTTCATTCCAACAGGCATACCTTCTAGTAAACCTTGCAATTTGATGTTTGATAATTCATAAGCCCCATGAAATTGTTTAAATTCATCATTACTATATGGGTACAAGATATCAACACTTAATTGTTCATTTGCGTCTCCGATTTCATTATTAGCTGTGATATTGGCACTTAAATATTTGCTAGCTAGGTCTTCATCACAAGCAATCAATTGAATCCAACTAGGCTCTTGCGTATCTCTTGAACCATACTTTTCGGCTTGAAACCTCTTTATTATGTCTTCTTCATCCTCATCTCGTGTAGCCTCAAAAGTTTCCAAAGCATTATCGGATGCATCTTTGTTGCTATTACGAACTGAATCTGACAAATTTTTTAGTTGAACCTTGGTATATAACTGTAATCCGTCTTCTCTGTCGGCGTCGTTAACAAATAAAACATTGTAATTCATAAAAGCCAATTTTTTTCATTTATTTATATAAACTATAGAACAGTAATAATCATGATAATAATAATACAGTAAAAGCATAAAAAATTTTTTGTTTCCGATAAACTGAAAAAGTGAAGCATCACAATTTGTAAATTAAGCACCTAGCTCCTTTGCTGTTATTTCTAAAACTTGCGAAATCTTTCCTAAAACATTCGATATCTCTGTCAGATATACATCGCTGATGTCATCACCTAACTCACTGTCGAAATCTGCGTCCATGATGTTGTGCATACTTGTTTTACTTTCATGAATCAGCTCTATCAGCTTATCTTGAGCTGACGGTAACATATCATCACTCAAGTCTAAACCTAAATCGCTGCCACTTAAACCTGGGTAAGAAAATATTGAATTTAATGGTGTTTCCTCGTTATTTATACTCAACTGATCAACAGGTTCATATGTTTCATTAAAAGTAGTATCTGTCAGCGTTTCATTATGCTCGTTACTAACCTTTTCAGAGTAGCTGCTAACATTGTTAGACGGGAACTCAAAATCAATATTTCGTAAAGGAGGTGCAACATTCATATGTAGTGGAGTTGATGATGTTGACGATACATCTCCCCCTGCAGCAATAATATCATGTGCATTGAGTAACTCATTCTCATCATGATCCGAAACATCTACCGCCTCTGGGGTAATGAGATTATTTGTAGGAACTTCAGTAACAGGCGTCATCGCTAAAGGTAATCCCGTTGCATTTGTATCAACACCAAATTGATTTTTTTCAAATCCTACAGGGGAGTTAGCACCACTTAAATTCAGATGCAATGCAGGTCTCTTTAGACTGCTGGGTGGAATAATGGTCGATTCCTTTTTATGAGATGAGGGTGTGGGCATCTGAATACTCAATTGTGAAATATCAGGGGGCGAGATCAAGTCTGCATTGAAAGAGGGAATTGTATGATTTGTAGATGGTGGTGTAACTTTCTGATTCAATGGTTGTAATAACGGTTGCGATAATGATGGCTGCAATGGTTTCATATGCATAGGTGATTTTAGTGGCGAAGAGTCGTTTGCCTCATTATTAGAAGTTAGTAGTCTACTAGGTGATGGCGTCTTTTTGGCCATACTAATTGTTGGTCTTCTAACAGGTAAAGGCTCAATAGGCACTGTAGCACTTTTAGATCTTTGTCGTTCTTTCTCCGTGATTTCGTTTTCAATGTTATCCATGTTTGGAATTTCAATGGATATAGACTGTTGATTCTTTGCTGACAGAAGGTGTGATTGTTCAGCCGATGGTGGTATTGGAGGCGAAATTAAATAATCTGGACTAAAACTCTTAGAGTTTTCGTTACCAACTTCCACTTCTTCCAGTATTGATTCTTCGATTGAAAGCGAAAATTGTTCAGAGGAAGAAGGTGAAGATAAATCATTTTCGAATATGCTTAATAGGGATTTTGGTACATCTTTTCGAGAAGATGAATTTAGAGGATTATTGGTGTTTGTATCTAAAGTTTTTGTACAGGTCTGTGTGTTTATTTGGCCTTGAGATTGTTTCTGATTTAATGTACCTGTCATTGTATTTCCTATTGTGTAAGTTTTTGAGAAATCATTACTTGAAGAGGACCTTGAAACTTTTGATGAACATGGCTCCATGTAATCATTAATTTCTATCTCATTGTCAATAATATATTCTGCGGACTTGAGCGAATCAAAGTCCCATTTAACGTCATAGGCTTCACCTTCTTCGAGATTGTAAACTTCGGAAGAGCTCGTTTCCTCATCACATTTATTTTTTGAATTGTTGTCCCTCCATAATAAGTATCTACCTATAACTTCTTTCAAAAGCCCAGAGCCATATGGTTTATACGTTTTTATAAACTTACTCTTCAATACATTTTCGGCACTTGGTCTAACCTGAGGGTTTTCTTCAAGACAAAGAGCAATAATCTCTTTCAAATATGTACTGTATTGCCTTCCTTCTAATCTAGGAGGTTCGTGTTGTGTTAACAGCTGCATTGCTCTCATAGCATCTTTGTCGCTGTAAGGAGGGTTACCAGTGGCCATTTCATAAATTGTTATACCGGCGGACCAAATATCAGCTTTATAATTATAAGTGGCACCTTCAGTAATGACCTCAGGGGCCATCCAGTATGGTGTTCCCGCCATTGTAGTTCTTTTCAAAGCAGTTGAAGTTAATTGAGCTGCAACACCAAAATCACATAACCTGACATGACCTTCCTTTGAAATAAGTATATTGGCTGCTTTGATATCTCTATGAATTACTTTGTTACTATGAATAAATTGCAAGGCAATGAACAACTCTCTGGCTATCACTCCAATGTACTTTTCATCAAGGGGGCCCGGCCTTAACAACGTTCTGATCGAGCCACCTGCACAGAAGTCCATAACAACCCAAAGTTTATGTCCCTTAATTGTTGATCCGTGATAGTGTGGAATATTAGGCGCCCCTCTAAGATGTGAAAGTAGTTGCACCTCACCTTGGATGTCTTTGATCTCTTCTGAATCGGTGTCTAAATTGAGGATTTTGACGGCCACAATCGATCCATTAGACGCCTGCGCCTTATGAACTGTACCAAACTTCCCTCTGCCAACAACTTCGAGTAGTTTATAATCCATTTAATGCAACTGGCAATTATGCTTACAGAGTCTAGCTTTCAAGAGTATGCTTTTTACCTGAAACTTCTAAATTTTTCCTCCTTTTTCCTTTTTCTGGGTAGAATCTAATAGGATTATGTAAGCTGATTTTCTCATCTTCGTGA
Organism: Saturnispora serradocipensis; assembly: GCA_030570415.1. Taxonomy (NCBI): domain Eukaryota; kingdom Fungi; phylum Ascomycota; class Pichiomycetes; order Pichiales; family Pichiaceae; genus Saturnispora; species Saturnispora serradocipensis. The sequence goes on along the minus strand of JAJLVS010000038.1, from coordinate 34,224 downwards.
ATTTGCTTACATAATCAACCAGGCTTTCAGACAGAAGCTGTGCTAGTTTAGCGGAAATTAGAGTGTGATAGCTTCTGCAAGATGAATGAGATGGAAATAGTTCAGTCTTTTTCGTAGATTGAACAAAATTTGGCTGAAGTTATGAATGGGATTGATCTTGTTTTTATCAGAAATAAGCAACACCAGCAACACATCTTTACATGTTTGAAGCCACTACACTCTCATTGTTGACTGTTTATTTATAATTTTATGTTAGTATGATGGTGCAGTTATAACCAAAGCAAGGATTCCTCTTACTTCACTTTTTGATGCTAGAATGAGCTTTTAAGTTTTGTTTTAAAAGTCCAATTCTTTTTGACGGAGTAACAAACAGTGGCCTAAAGCACAATAAACCTATTTAGCTTTTGTTTTGCGACAGTGGTGCTACCTTTGATTCTAAACCGCAATTTTGATTTTGCGTCACTATTCATAACGACTAAACCTCTTTGGTGTGTGCAACTCCAATCAGAAGAAATACTTGAAGGTTGCCCAATTAAGCGTTTTATAGGACATATCAGCGGAGCTAACTGTTATAATAAGCATGACTTGGTGTTGAGCAAAAGGATCCTGATTGCAAGATTCAACATATTGGTCCTTATTTCATCAATTAAATCAACAAATAATCTTCTTAATAAGCACAACACAATAAAATTACCGTCACTTTATGAATAATGTACTAACTAATCATCAAACGTAATTCGTTGATTGAAAAAAGTGTGAATAAACTGCCTTTGCCAAATTCACATCAAATTTCAGGCCAGCTTTCCCACCTCTGGATTGAAACTTGCAATTTCCATAGACAAAATACTTACTTTTAACCATTCAACTGATAGATACTGAAAAGCTTTCCATACAACACGCAAAGGTGTTCCCGTTGACACCTACAGTCAAGCTGAGCCTGTATGAATTCCCACTCAAAATTTTTTTGAGTAGAAAATGTGATGAAAAGAAAACCTCGAGTTTTCAACCCTATAGGAAAATATTTTTCAGTTTTGAAAGGGAAGGAAGTAGCAGTTAGAAATGTCAAAGGTCGCATCAAAGGTCGCAGGGCGCAGTGGGTTGTTGCCTAAGCCAAGACATATTTTTAAACAACCATTCAAGCACGAAAATTGTATCAAGCAAGCTGACACCGGTTATGCAGAGGGTATTCTTCATCCAAAGAACATCACCAGAGAATATGTTCCACCAAAGGTGTACACGCCAGCCCAAAGACTTCACAAGTCAGCAAAGGCGCCATCGAAGGAGTACAAGCAAGAAGAGATCGCCAAATTGACATCAGAGCAGCAATTCAAGATCAAGAACTCACAGATGAGAAGAAAATACCTTGGAGAATCGTATTCCTCAGAGGTTGCAAGACTTAATAGAGCGGAAAAGAAGGCAGCAGAGGCTAAAGTTGAGCAGCAGCTTTTAGATGAGCAGAAGTCGCAACACGAACAGTCGACTGCTGAATTGTTCACTATTCCAACAGTAGAGTCGTATCTTAAAGGTTCATTGGTGAGACCAAGAACTGAAGAAGAGAAGGAACAATTAAAACTAAAGAGGGAGTCTAATAAGTTACAAACCGAGCTAGTAGTTGACACAGAGAGAGCTTACAAGTTGTTGGATCTTTACAATGCCTCATCATCTTTTGCAATTACAGAAGAAAAACTTGAAAAGTTGGTCAACGATGCCTTCTCGAACCAAGCAACGGAATCTCAAAGAGAATTGTACAGTAAATCTACATGGTCCGAAATCGACACTTCGACATACGATAATAAGCTTATGGAAACCATATTAGATACACCAAATAACGGAGCTGGTTTTATCAACGTTGAAGATTCACTTACTGGATTTGATAAGGATATCAAGGAGCTAGCCGAGCAAATCCAGAAAGAAAGAAATGAAAAACAAATGGAGAAGGCTAAGGATAAGGCTTCACAGTTTGATCATGTTAAGGATCAATTCAATGAAGAAAATTGATTCAAATATGTTTTTCGTAAACCATGTAAATAAATTGACTACTCATCATTTAAATGTATAGTTACTAAATGAGATATTTGTAATCTAGCGATGAAATCGTAGAACTGTATTAAGAGTAGTAATAAAGAATGATATTATACTATACTCGTTCTATTTTGAAAAATCAAAAAAGAAACATAGATATATATATAAATACAAAATTAATAGCCTAAAGAGTAAACGGAAGTGCTTAGTTAAACTCTGTTTTTAGTCTCAAGTCCATTTTTTATAAACAAGGTGCATTTTAGTTAAAAACTTATTTCAACCACTTATCAAACGCAGGAATCAAAGATTGAGCTAAAGCAAAGGAAAAGACCAACTTTGGACCAGTGGTCAATAATTTTGGTGTCAAACCCTTGAAGAAAGAGGTCAAACCTTCGTTAGCAGCCATGTTTTTCACAATAGTGAAGCCAGACTCGTTGGTCCCAAAGTTCTTGTTTTGGATTCTAGTTTTGATAACATCTAATGGTGCAGAAACAATCAAAGAGGAGGAAGCACCAAAAATGGAAGCAACAAAGTTTTGTCCCCAGGTTGCACTTGAGTAATCTTCTAAACCGTAAATATATTCCTTAGCAAAGGCAGAACCACCAAACAAGGCAAAGGAACCTGGCGCATTTCTAGCGGCAGTCCAACCCCAGCCATTGTAAAGAGAGAGACCTTCGTCCTTAATGATTTGAAGGAAACCTCTACCTTTAAAAGCTTCCGGGTTCGTTTGTCTCTTGATCTTTAAGACATCTAAAGGTAACAAGACAACTTCACCGATACCAACTAAAGAACCAGCAGTAGCAGCCAAAAGCGCCTTACCACTTTTAGCACCAAAGGCATCGTCGAAGTTTTGCTTGAAGTTGCTTGTAAGAAATTCCTTGGCAACTGGTTGACCACCGTACTTGTAGATTCTTTGCAAAATCTTGTAGCAAGCGGCATAACCTAAACCTGGGAACAAAGAAAAAAATCTCTTGCCGACACTTTCTGCAGCCTTGTCCTTAAAAATGACTGCATTCAACTTGGCAAGTGAATCAACCTTGGTAGTGTTCGACATCAATCTCTTCGAGATAGTGTCAACTGGATGGAAAACACCAATTTCGCAAACACCAGCAGCCGCTGGACCAAGAATTCTTGAAAGAGCAGATTGTTTCTTATCAACAGTAGACATTGAATTTTAATTTAGCAAACTAGAATGAAAAACACGTTAACTTTTCATCAATCATGACTCCTTTTCCATTTTCTTTTAGAAATAGAAGCAATGAAAAAATTTTCCGCATTACCTGTTTAGGCAATTGGAACCAATCACAGATCTAAAAATGCTAAACTAAGTTGAAGTCGATGGTGTGAGTTAAAAGAGCTTGAAAAATGGATTTGCAAGTCGAAAATACTTTACATTTGGTAGCAACACGTTTTTTTTGTTTCAAAAAACGCTTTGTTTGACAGTGTCGACGATTTTAAGTGTCGTCATTGATGAGCAACATGTGCTGAACTTCAGTAAAACATCCCCAATTTGACAAATTGAAGAAGACAAAAGATGCCAGTCTGTACATTCAAAATATCCATATTCATAAAGACGGGTTACAGTGGAGTTGAGTCATCATTTCTTTATTATTTTCCGTTTTACAAAGAAGACGGAGCTGACTTTGAGTTCTGAATATTTTATTTTTAATTTAATTTCCTATTTGAGCCATAAGGAAAGAAAAAGTTTTGGTATTGTTGAAAGCAGTGACTCGTTTCGTGTCAAAATTGCTACTCAAAGAGGGATGACATTTGGTGATTTCCAAAGTGTGTGTGAAAAGGCACCATTACCACTATGTACGCTGGTTAATCCGCTTGGAAAGTCATTAACGGAAGTCGTTTTTGGTGGCATTTTACCCACATGCTATGCAAGAACAGTTAACCTTGCAAACACGTTGATCTTTGAGGTTGGAACAGCTTTCATCAACATTGGGAACTTGATTATATTGCTTATGATCATTTACTTGGTGCGTCAACGATATACATCTGTTGCAAGAAGGGAAATGCTTTTTTTCTTTTGGTGTTTGGTTTCCAACACCATCATGCTATTAGTTGTTGACACAGGCGTGACGCCGCCTGGTTCTGTCACCTATGCATATTTTGTGTCTGCACAAATAGCCTTAGAAGCAACTTGCTGCTGGGCGCTTTTGTTTGCAGGTTTATCTGGTTTCAACTTTTGGGATGATGGATCTAAATCAGTGATGTTCTTATTATACACAACAGCATTGGCCGTATATGTGGTTAACTATTTTGTCTCTGTTGCAACATTTAAAAGCTGGGGCTCTGTGTTGAATCCCTCTGCAACAACCACATTATACGTTTTTGTTTTCGTTTTAAACCCATTGTTATTAGGCTTATGGTTCATTTCTCAGGTGTTCATTTGTCTGTTCACGCTTATGTTCAATTGGTGGGCAATGGGCGCCCTTGGTTTGACTGCCTTTTTCTTCTCAGCGTCTCAAGTGCTTCTCTATGGGTTTAGTCATCGAATTTGTGAGTCTATTAATCATTATGCAGATGGTTCAATATTTAGCTCTCTTGCTATGACTTTTTGTTATATGATGATATATAAGTATTGGGATATTATAACTTTTGATGATGATGAATATTACAGATTCACAGAAGTTGTCTCTGGTGTTGGATCAAAGGAGGAAGCCAGATCGTTACTAAAATAGAAAATAGCATTACTTCCATTGTCATTACCCTCACAACCATATCATAATATTTTTATTGATAGCAGTACAAAAAGTGATTTATGTAAGTAAAAAAAGCTTATAAATTATAATCACCATTCTATTATAGTTTCTTTTCTCTCAACCATTTTTACTTATATATATATACCAGTTTAACACTTAGATACTTTCCAACTCATCATCTAAATTTTTATCTAGTAATCCTCCTTTTTTTTCTTCACCTCTTCTAGCATATTTTTCTCCAAAAGCTGCATAAATAAATTTATCAAATGCTTTGTAAACCCATTGTGCAACAACCCAAATACTACCAATAATAGTAATTATCTTGATCAAAAACTGTAAAAATGATATCCTTTGTTCAATCACTTGCATCTTTATTGGATCAAATTCGTACTTAAAAAATAAACCTGATGCATACTCATCAGTGGTATCAAAAACGGTTACTGAATATTGATTGGTGTCGACTTCGGCCCCAAGCTTTTTATAAGATGTTGAAACTACTTTTAAGGAATAATGATACGTATGTGCTCCGTTCTCAGTTTTCCTACTCGTTCTGTCTAGGGTATTATCAATGAACGGATAAAAAGTGCCAAACGAAAACTCATTGATATAATGGCTAAAATTCATTTCATTCTTCTTGATACGTTCTGTTCCAAAATATGCATGTCCTTCAGCAGTAATGTGAAAGTCTCCTTGAACTCTATTTATTGGTAAAGATCCTGATATTCTACAAAATGGAAGATCCAAATTCGTTCTGTGGTTTTTCTGAAGATATTCTGCATTCAAAGATGCATCAAAAATGGTATCAATATTATTGTTCTTCACTTTGACTTGTTTATCGGTGAAAATGTGAGCAGCCTCCATTGCCATTCCCTCAAAGTTCAGTAACTCTTCAGCAAGAAACCTATCATCGGTTTGGTCACGAACGTTGGCATCCAAATACTTGCAAGGCATTGAAACTATAATATCAACATTAAGTGCAACTGTTTCTCTAATCTTTTCATCTACTGAAAATTGGTAGTCAATATACCCATCAATGTATCCTCCCAATTCAACCCAAAGAAAAAATATCATGAAGAAATATGACATCAAGGTCGACATTGCACCTCTTTGAGATCGCACTTGGTCAGCACTAGGTCTTTTTGGAAACGCATCAAAAGATTTCATTACCTTTCGGGTATCTTCGAATGGTAAAGCCATGATTGTTTGTTTCCAATATCAAATAAATTCTTTGTCAAGGTTTAACTTTTTTTTGCAGATGCTTCGGGTTTACTACTATACGCCAAATAGCATTTACTTTACAAAATATAAATATATACAATTGTCTAACTGACAGATGCTGAAGACTCCTTCTCAGTCTGTGATTCTGGAGCACCGTTGGCTAGTGGGTTAGATTTAGCCTTGGAACCATTATAATTGGGATTTGATTTGTTGTGAACTGTGTAATATAGTGGACATGTTTTATTTGTACGAATATGCCCAAGTGCACCACAGGTGGCACACCTTCTCAAGGTGGACTTACCCTTACCAATACCCTTACCACTGATACGTCCTTCACTATCAATGTTGGCTGCTGTGATCATAGGAACCTTTTTCTTCTTTTTTTCGTGCAGTTTTTGTAGCTTGGCTAATTCCTCTTCAAGTCTCTTTTTGACCTTCAAGTTTTCTTCATTATCATTTGTGAGCACGATATCACCCTCTCCAGAATGCATGCCTTCAACTAATTGTTGCTGTTTTCTTTTGACATATAATTCAACCACTTTCGGATCCTTGATAACAGCAACTTTACGCTCTTTGATTCCATATTCATTTTTCACTAATCTAGTAATCTTCAAGTATCTTGGTTTCTCATCTACTTCCTTATTGACAATGTTGTCTGCTTTTTTCATATAATTAACATCTTTAAAGTCACTGTCTGTACGCGTCGTAGGCACAGAAGCAGCGGCAACTTTACTCAGTTTAGCCCTCGATTTGTACCAAACTTTCGCAATTTCATTATCATAGAGTTTTTGTTGTTGAGCAACATTATAAGAATGCGCAACTTGTTGGCCGTTTTTGGTTGGGGTGCCTGGTGTATTCACTGCTGCAGGTGTTGAGCCCGAGCCTGCATTCTCAACGTTTTTCAAAAAACCACCTTTCATCGAAGTTCTCAAAAAAGAAATCGCTTCTCCCTTATGAGACGGATCACCTTCGCCGTGTATTTGAAGCATAGCTTTACCTTGCGTTGCTTGAATAAAATTTCTTGTCGTATTCCATGGTGCTAGCTTATGTGCCAAGTCCTCTTCACTTTCTTTATTGGATTCCTTTTTGCTGTTACCCTCTTCAAGATCTTGCAGCCTTTCTCTTCTGAAAGATTCTAAATCGTCAAACCTTTGTTGACCCATAAGCATCATTTCCATCAAGCAAATGTCGTCGGGAGTAACCAGCTTTCTGATTTGATTATAGTCTAAAAGCATATCATTTGATTTAACTTTCCAATGACCCTGGTCCTCACCATGTCTTTGGTACTCCATAAACTCTTTCAATTTCTGTCTGTTTTGCATATCAGTTTGATCAGGAAAATGAACAGAAATGTCCTTAACAACAATTCTTTGCCTTTCGTTGTTATTAACAGCACGGTAAACAATCATCTTTAGTCTATTCTTATTTATTGTAGTAACTCTACGAGAATGTGGACCTGGAACTTCTTGGGCTGGATAGCATTGGCCTACAGTAAAAAGTTGATTGATGGATCTCAAAAAATATCTAGTATTGCTACCTCCACCGTGAGATCTTATTAACAAAAAATCAGTTGAATATGAATCATGCTGATATACGGGTGCCCTAATCATATGGTTGTAAATAGCTGGAATAACATTTCCTGATTCAACAAAACCAAAGTTCCAAAAAGGTGACCGATCTTGAACACCTAAAACATGAGTTTCACCTATCGACAATTTTGGTCTTTTTGTGTCATCATCATGAATCTTCCTGTAGTAGTTGATGATTTTCGATCCCATTCCAAATTTGCTCATTGATAACGGGAACTCTTCTGAATATTCCATTACAAATATATTACCTGTATCACCCAAAGTCAAATCCTTAGATTCTTTAAAAAGCTCGTTGATATCCTTTCCTCTATCTCTCTTCTTTTTCCTGTGTTTTGGTCTTGAGAATTGCATGATTGTCCCGGAACGAACAGAGAACTTTGGTCGATGATAAAGTCGAACAGACTTTGCTGGTGGCTTTACTTTATAATATGGCGTTTGCAGTCTAGCTGCAGGAGGAGCATGATCAATTGTCATAGTACCAATTGTGGCTCTGACTTTAATTTGGTAGTTGCCCTTCAAAAATTCATATTCTCTATCATTTGAAATCGAAAATCTTGATTCAATTGCTTTTTGATTCATTGGAATCTTTGCTAACGTATCATCTTGATTCAGATTATCGTCAAGGTCGTCTCTATCCATTAGCACCATTTGGTCATCATTCAAGTCTAATTTCAGATTCATTACATCGACATCAATTGAGCCATCAAAGATCATTTCATCGTTGTCCATCCAATCATCAAAATCAAAACTTTCAGTTTTCAATCTTTTTGGTGGCCTTCTTTCATCCCCAAATAAAATAGCATCATCGTCCCAATTTGCAGCTGATAACACGATTTCGTTAGCATAGTCTTTGATTGCAGTTCTATAATTGCGTGAAGATTTCGACACTTCTTTGGATTTCCGCAGTTCTGAGGCTTTAATCTCAACCATTAGCTTTGGTGGTAATGACTTCATTGTCTTTTCAAAATATTTATTTTGCTGACCCTTGTAATGCTTGCTATTCATCCTCAATTCTTTTCTTGTATCTTGCTGAACCTCAAATTGAAGTGTTTTAGGCATAAAAGGTCCAGTAATTAACGTTGGTTGCTGGTAACTGTATTGTAGTGGCACAATAGGAAAGAGTTTTTGCAATTTTATAGGTCTCCCTCTTCTGAATGTAGGACAAAATATTCTTAATAACTTCTCTCTGTTTTCTTCTTGCTTTTTGTTCCTTTCAATAAGACTTTGGTGTTTGTTCTTGTGATCTTTACGCTGGCTGTAATTTTCCTTTTCTGTTTCTGATAAATCAATGTCCGATTCACCTACTTGACCAGTATGATCTAATAATGAGTTAGAGGCAAAATCTAAGTCCTCTAAGCCAATATTACTAGTGGGTTCTGGCATGCTATTCAGGCCTAATAACGCACCGGCCATATCTTTATCTTGTCCCTTCTCAATACCTTCTAAAGCTTCTGTCTGTAATTCTTTCATAAAATCATCACTTTCATCATAATTGCCATCGCCATCGCCTTTATCATCTTCCTCTTCTTGTCTGTATCCAGTTTCACTGTGCTGATGTCGTGAATTCGTAGTTTCCTCCTCGTCTGCCAATTCATCTTCATCTTCAAAATCAATTGCATCAATAGCATGCACCGTCTTCCCCTCCAAAAATAAATCCTCTATGTTTCCAATCTGACCACCTAATGCATTATCAAAGTCGTGATCCACAGACATGGTGTCCAAATCAACGCGTGGTTCTTGTGTACAAATAAGTTGATGAATGTTACAACTTCAATTTTCTTAGCTCTCTCTCTTTGCGAGAAAAAAAAAATTTCAGCCCATATCTTTTACCGTTAACGTTATGCATTAAAATGAAATCTATAATTGTGAAACATTCCCGCATGGTATCTACTCTACCTCCAGCGGCAGTCAAAGCCTTTTTTGCCGATAAGAGTGCCACTATTCAGCCAATTGATGCCACTTGGTTCCTCCCAAACGTTCCAATGTCTGGTTACCATGAATTTATGAAAAGAAGACTAACCAGTAAGGCCGTCTTTTTCGACATTAGTGCTGTCAAAGACTCATCAAAGCCCTACCCACATATGATTCCTTCTGCTGAAGATTTTTCTAAAGCCGTTTCAGACTTAGGAATAAAAAATGATGATGATTTGCTGATATACGATCAACAGGGTATATTCAGTGCTTGCAGAGTCGGATGGTTATTTGAATTATTTGGCCATGACCTAAGCAAAATCACTTACTTTAACACATTTCCTGCATACTCACAATCAAGCGCAGACCCAAATTTAGTGATGAAGCTTCATAGTGCCAACAATTTAGTTGATGAAAATCTTGTCACTAGCCCTTCTTCATTGCCAAAGAGCAACTATATTGCAACTTTTGATTCTTCAAAAGTTGTCTTGTACGAAGATTTGCTAGAATTGGTTCAAAGTGGTAAAATTGGAACTGAGTATACATTGGTGGACGCTAGAGGGTCCTCCAGATTTACAGGTGAAGCAGAGGAAGTGAGACCTGGAATGTCATCTGGCCATATTCCAGGTGCTATTAACATCCCTTATACCGAACTATTGACTCCACAAAAAGCATTTTTGTCATCTGTAAGTTTGATGAGTAAATTCCAAGAAAAGGGTATTGACCCAACAAAACCAATTATTGTTTCTTGTGGAAGTGGTGTTACTGCCTGTGTGGTTAGGGCTGCTTTGCAGCTTGCAGGCTTTGATTCCTCAAGTATAGCTGTTTATGATGGTTCTTGGTCTGAATGGTCCGTAAGGGCACCTAAAGAGCTTATTGTTAAGGGTAATTAAACGGCTAAAAGTTATACTCAAATTCTATATAATTTTGTTCATTGAACAACGAATCAAGAGAAACGATTATCGTAGACCATTTCTCATATCCTGTGTTGTCTTTCTTGTTTTCAACTATGACCTTTAGCCATTCAAATAAATTTAAAAAGACAAAATACGCATGAGATATTAAAAGCTGCCTCATAAAACCAATGAACATGTCTAAATCTTCATTATCAATGGATCCATTTATCATTGTGGCTGTCAACCAGTTATATAATTTTTCTTTTATGGACCCTAGATTATCAATAGACATGCCTTGGAACATGATGGTTGACGTTTCTTTGGAAATCTTGACTCCATTGCTTGCAACTTTGAGAGCCCTTTTCTTGGAAGGTGATAGTGCTAGCGCTATGTCCCTCTCAGAATATGGTACTTTCCTTTTCTTTGGAGATGTTCTTAACGACCTTCTACGCAGTTCCTCTTTGATCTCATTTTGAATGTCTTGTGGTAATAGATTGAAAACCTCCCAATCAATTTCATTTTCAGTGGCTATCGGAGAGGCTGATGATCGAGCTATGTTCTTCCTGGCATTTGCTTTAGTTTTCGAAAAATGATCTTGAAAATTGAAATCTTGTTTTCCATGTTTCGTTTGCTCAATTAGTGTAACGCTTGATTTTTTGATCAGCGGATCCGTGTGATTCATAGGTGCCTGCTCTAAATCCTGCTTTGATTTGATAGATTTAAACTCTAACTTTCTTTGGTTAGCGTCAACTTTGTTAGCTTTGTCGGTGTGAACTAATCCCGTCATGCTTACACTAACACCCCTCAATTCTTTCGGTTCTACATTCAGGGACCGCCAAATGTATCGCATTTCAGATGCTAACACGCTCACCTCACGTGTGGCCACACCAAGCCTTGACACCTTGGAATTAAATGTACACCTTCCCATACCTAAAAATTTTGGAGGATCGATGGGTGCATCTGGATGTCTAATGGAAACTTTTAACGTCAAACTTGAACCTAGCATATCTGCATCCCTTAACCTCTTTGTTAATTCACCTGCTAACCTCGTTAAAAATGCCTCAGTTTGAATGTCATTATCAAACCGGATTCCCCAATTAATGTCGAGTCCAATGGATTTACGGGTATATTCTTCAGGATTTTTTAATATATCAATACTTGTATCATCCTCTCCAACAGAATAATTGTGGATCATCTCACCTGTTTTCAAGCCAAAAAGTTTATTCAATTCTACCATGGGCACTTTGCGAACATCATCCAAAAGTACAGGATGTTTTCTAAGATGAGCTGAAAGTTTTGTGTACATCTTGTGTCCTATTCCAGGAAGTTTATCAAAGGAAATGTTTTTGATCTCGTTCAGTACGCTAGAATCTGATATATGATAAACATTATCTGGCTTGGCTTTCCTTAATGCAAGTTTTGCTAGTAGTACATTGCTACCCGTTCCGCAACTTAAAGTGCACCCTGTTATTTTATCTAGTTCTCTTTTAATTTTCGTGGTAATTTCCAGGATACCATCTTTTTGAGCTAAAAAAGATATGTCCACCAAAGCTTCATCAACGCTGATAGGTAAAATAGAGTTTATATCTAAACCTAATAAGTAATCGTAAAATAAATTTGATTTCGCCTGGTACTCTTCAAATTTGTAAGGCAAGCACACTAGTTTTGGACACAGCTTCCTGGCAGAAGATAACCACATGCCATTTTTAACACCAAATTCTCTTGCTTTATAATTACACGAAGAAACGTCTGCCGAGCCCCCACCATGGGTGACACAAATTGGAATGTTTTCAAAATCCAAAGGTGTGCTATTGTACATAGCTGATACGGTTGCAAAAAAGCAATCAAAATCAACATGCAAAATAACCCTTTCACTGATTTGTGCATGAACACCTCTCTCTGTCAAAACCTTGATTGCTTTATTCAAAAACTTAGATTTTAAAGACAATTTCCAAGTGCTCAAGTGATGTAATCTAGATTTCGAAAAGAATGTTTCCAAAAATTCAGGATGATTGGCATCCATGGCTTTGCCCAGAATATTCTCACACGGTCCAATACTTCGTGTTAATATTTCTTCATAATTTTCTTCTTTTGCTTCATTTTCTATTTCTTTGTCAATATTCACACCACCTTCTTCTGTCACTTGGTCATGTAATTGTATCGGGTTTTTGTTCTCTAAAAACTCTAACTCCTTATTTGTTCTACTTTTAACATTGGTGTCTGTAATTTGTCTCTGACCATATGGATTCAACCCCCCAATACGATAGAGTGCCCAGTTTTGTAATCGATTTTTCTCTATACTTTCAGTAATCCATTTGGGTTTGACTACTTTGCAATATGTGAATTCTTGTCTCTTCTTTGGAGGCAGATGTTCAGCAACAATGTGTGTTGCTTGTCCTTTAGAACTTAAATGATGAACAAACTTTCCTCCATGAAGAACAATTAGTTTTCTCAAAGTCATAATATCAGGATCTGTTCTTCCATTCACGTGGATGAAGCAGTTTGCAAATATAGTTGATGTTTGTGAATTTGCTGAGCCAGAATTCTTCATGTACTTGACTAATTCCTCATCTTGTAACGCTTGCTTACCCTTTTTGGTGGCAAAATATGTTTCGTGGTCTTCAAATGCAAACTCGTTGGCCATGTGTATATCTTTATCGTTTATCTCTTCAGGGTTGGAGTACATAGATGCTGTTAATACGCCATCTGTTTGCTTTTGCGCACCAAACAGCTGAGATTCATCTAATGAGACACTGTGCTTAGATTCTTGGTGAAAACTTGTTATCGAATTGACGTAATCGATAAACTGGGAATCATTCATAGACTCCCAGTCTTTTTGTGATATAGCTAAAGGTTTTTCAACAGGAGTGGAGTTTAACTCATCAATATCTGTTTCAATTTCATCTACTTCAACAACAGAGTTATTGTTTTCCAGCGCCTCCACTCTTCTTAAACTAGCCAACAGATTTGTATCATTCCCACTTTCCCAATCTGAGTTATTTTCATTGTAGGACATCGTAACATGGTCGATAAATCATAATCAGTAGAAAAAAAATCACTTTTGGGAAAAGCTTCAACTTTTTAGTAACAGAAGCTTTTCCTTTCTTTGAGCATTTCTACAATGAAAGGATCACTATCAATTTCCAGTGTCAGGAATCTATCTACTAATGCTAAAAAAAAATTGGCTATTATTGGTTCGGGCCCTGCTGCCTTCTATACAGCGTTGCATATACTGAAGTCCAATTCAAATGAATTTGAGATAGACATGTTTGAAAGGAACCCAAACCCTTATGGGCTTGCTCGTTTTGGTGTGGCGCCAGACCACCCGGAGGTTAAGAACTGTATTGATAGATTTAAAGATGTTGCAGAGTATGGTGACTCATTTAAGTTTTTTGGTAATGTTCCTATTTCAGACTTAAATATGTCTAAGTCTTTGAAGTTGAAAGATTTGTATGATAACTATAACGGCGTTCTATATGCGTATGGTTCAACAAATGCCAATGTTCCAAATATAGCTGGCGTTGATCATCCAGCAGTTATTGATTCCAAAACTTTTGTTGGATGGTACAATAATGATCCTGATTACAAAAACTTTAATCCCCCTCTTGAAAAAGCTAAAACTGTCTCAATAGTCGGCAATGGTAATGTTGCCATTGACATTGTTCGAATATTGTTAGGAAGCATTAGTAGATGGGAAAAAACTGATATTTCGGAACATGCTCTTGCTAAGCTGAAAGAAAGTACCGTTACGAATGTCAACGTTGTTGCAAGAAAAGGCATTCTAGAGTCCAAATTCACGAATAAAGAATTGAGAGAGTTGTTAGAGATGGAGAATGAAGGTGTTTATTTTTCAGGTTATGATGAAGAAGATTTTGCAGATTTACTTAAATGCCAAAAGTTGGGACGTATTGAAAAAAGAAGAGTTTCATTGATTGAAAAGTATGCTCACAAGCACAAGCATGTTTTTGGCGAAAAGAATTTCAGATTAGACTACTTAAAAAATCCAATAGGCTTCAAAGTCAAGTCCGATGATTTACTGGAAGAGATGATTGTTTCAAAGAATAAGATTTCCATGAAGGAAGATGGATCATATGAGCTTAAATCAAGCAATGCATTTGATAGTATCAAAACTGACCTCGTCATATTAGCAACTGGTTATAAAGCGGAACCTCTGAATGAGTTTGAAGAACTTAATATTCCGTTTGCCAAAGGTAGGATTGTTAATAAAAACGGTAAGATTGGCGATGTTGCACCACCACACTCATACTGTGCTGGATGGGTTGCGTCTGGCTCTGTCGGTAACATCAATGCAACAGTTGTCGATAGTTCAATTACAGCAGAAACAATTATAGAAGACTTGAAGAATGTCAAACAGATAAAAGAAGGTAGATCTGCAATTAAGGCTCTTTTCCAAGAAAGAAAAATCGAGCCATTTACTTGGGCAGAATGGAGCAAAGTTGAAAAAAAAGAGGTTGAACTCGGTAAGGAAAGGGGTAAAGCCGCTGTAAGGTTAACCTTCGATGAAATGAAACAATTGTAGATAGAAGAATTTTATAGTAATTTCAGTTTCGAAAAAACGAATCATTGAATCATGAATAAAATAAATAAATAAATATAAATAAAGACGTTCCACACTTTGTCATAATCTTTAGTGGTGTTCCTTTTCATGAGACAAGTGGAAGTAGTATTCTAAACCGTAACCAAGTGATAAGAAGAAAAGAGCAAAGTGGAAAACTGGGTAACCGGTGTTTCTGTAGTGTTCCCTGTATTTGGCAAAAGGAGTCTTTGGTGAGACCTTTTCAGCTGCACCTCTTGGCAATTTAGAGTAGAATGAAACAATGTGTTCCATTCTCTTTGCTGCTGGGTTGGAACCTAAGTTCTGTTAAGAATTGAACTAATGTTAGTATCAGAAAGTTTGACAGAGGGAAACATGGAAAGAGTAATCGATATTGCTGATTCATTTAAAAAAAAGCCATATATAAATGGTTGGTTGTTTTTTAGAAAATCTTTATGGTATTAGTCTTGAAACAAACATTGATACGGTTGAACCAGAATTAATAAAAGTTTGATCGATTTTGACTTAAACAAAACGTAGCACAAACGGGTATCAAAATGTAGTAGAAATATTAAACTATGACCTACCTGGAGGTAATCGTTGAGTTCATCTGCAATATCGAATTTTATTTGCCCTTAAAATCTTTTAGGCAACATACAGCTGGAGAAGCAACCTTTGGTGGAATCAAAGTAGAGAGAGATCTTCTGAAAATGGCAGACATCGTTAGCTATTACTTTGGTGCTGTTACACTTATAGAAACCAGTATCTTTTCATCTTCAAAGTGTTGCCAACATTGCAAGCGTCCCAGTGAGGGATTCGCGCCCCCCAATTGGACATGCACCTGAAACATCACAGGGGTGCCATAACACTTGTGCACTAATCACGTGTATATTACGTAACAATCACGTGACTTTGATGAGCAATAGTAGTTTACGTAATCATTAAACTGAAACTTTTTATTATGTGTTAAATCTGTTAAAGGTTAAAAGAGTGGTTATATACAGGTATGTTGAGGTACTCTAGCCATCTGCGACAGCCTGTAAAAAGAAAACTGTTTATAAGGGAAGTTAGAACTAGATCCAGGTTTCAAGTGACTTTAAAAAAGGCACAAAACGGCACTGAAGATAATGATACTGAAAATGAAATCAATACTGAGTTAGAAAGGATATCAGCATTGCAAGTACCTAGAGATTCTGGACAGTCTAATGGCATTAAATCTGTAAGAAGATCCAAATTCCAGCAAGGTAATAACAAAAAAGAGACTGGAGTCAAAGAGGCAATTGCAACGCTCGGATATAAAGACGCTGAACTAATTAGAAAGGAGCTAAAACAAAGGTTTCAAAGTGACGGTATTGAATGTGATTCTGATTTTATCGAGAGTATGGTGGCAGAGTCTGAAAAGGAAACTGATATATTGAAAAAGTATTTGAATGATCCAAAATCTACAAAAAAGGAATTGACAATGGAAGAAATCGATCATTTTGTAGATTGGCTCATTGAAGAGGGGCAGAATAGCATAGCTACACAAATGGATTCTCAAAGTGACAATGCTAACACCGCTTTAAATGAAAAACTCAATCAGTTGATTTTGTCAGATGACCAAAACCCAGAATCTCTCGTTGAAGCATTTGACACAGTTGAACAGCTGCAAAACGGACAGGAAGCTGCGCTTGAGAAATTGCCTCATTTTCTCTATAGAATGAGTCGAATTAGAAATTATGATTTAGCATCCAAAGTTCATCTTGATAAATATAGTGCATTATATACTATTTCAACAGCCATCAAAAATGACCAGCTTAGAAACCAATGCATATACCTTGGTGGAAGATTGTTATATATGGCACTTGAGCTTAAATTTGGACCCAAAATGCACCCTGATCCCATCAACGAAAAATTTTATATTGAATCTCTCATCACTTACGAAGAATACGATAAGGCACTGGAATTATACAATTTTCGGAAAGAAAAGGATGTCAAAGATGAAAGATTTTGGTTTGAGTTAGGTGCTGAAATATATTTAACAAAAGGAGACATCAATGGTGGAATTGAGCTCATTGATTTTATTAAAGAGAAATGGGGATATGTTAATACTTTAGTCTTAATCAAAGGCCTAAAGCAGGCTCTCACTCAGCAAAATGTAGATGATGCTTTGTGGTTCTGGGAAGAAATTCAAATGAATACCGAAACTGTTGGTATCCAGCGAGAACTCATCATTCCAGCTACACAGTTGATGACTGATGCCAACATGGTTTTCAATTACTACAATAGGATTGAGCCTGTTAGTTGGGACAATTTGAACGAAGTAGTTTTCGCTTTCATTGGTAATATGCGGTTTCCAGAGAGTGTGCTCATTTTGGAACAAATTAATTTTATCGATCACGACTATCTTTCTTTCTTTATTGGATCATTCAAATCAAGTTTTGATACTCTTGGACAGCATTTATACTTGAAGGAACTGGCAGGTGGTGCTACACACGAGGAAAACTCTCTCACTGATATCAAAACAATTTTAATCAAAGAGTTACAGGATTCTGAAGAGATTGATTCGATTCCTATTGAAGAATCTAAACTAATGAACAACATTTTGGTTTATCTCAATCGCTTAATACTTACTAATAAAAAAGAAAGTTCAACAATTAGAGATTTGCAAGATAGCATAAAAAATAACATACCCTTGACAACATTTGATGCGAACCTGCTTTTGGATCTATTATTGAAAAGCAAATCAAATATTGGTTTGCAGTTAGCCACAGAGATGCTGAATGCAATGAATAAAAATTGTAGTACGAATGATTCAATCATCACCTGTTTACCAAATGCCAATTCTCATTTATATGGAGTATTTATTAAGCACCTTTTGTCCACCAATAGACCAAAGCTAAAAGGTTTAGATGGTATATTGAAAGTCATGGAAGATGCAAATATTGCAATTGAAGAGCCATTGGCTACCACTATCATCATGAAACTTGTAGCAAACAAGCAATTTGATACAGCTATTGCCTTTATTCAAAAATATATAATGACTGATGATTATATTGGCATAAAAAATATTTCAATACCCAACGATTCACACAAATCTTTGTGGTCGGTATGTTTACTGGCATTCTATAAATCTATTGCAATTAAGATTGAAAATACAGAATTGATTGGTTCTAGGCAGTTGGCATTGCGGGAGTTCGTCCAAATTATTATCACCAACAAAGTGGGAAACAAAAATGTTGTTCGTGATGTCATTGGCACATTGCTAGCTTACAATGATTTACCAACATGCATTGCTTTTCTTGATTGGTATGGCCGAGAGTTTGACCCTACTTTAGACATGGAGACTGTAATTGGCATCAAAGGAAAGTTGGAAAGTCGTATACAAAAGCTGGAAAAGAAACTGACTCCTGATCAGCAAAAAATTGTTCAACTGTATAAAGATCGATATGGGCTTCTTGCTGCCATCAAATCAAAGGGAACCAAACAGCAAGCTAATGAAGTAATTGAAACTTTAATGAATTATGCTAAGTTATTTGGATACAAAACTGAGCAATTCAATGTTTTATTCGAACTTTCAGATGTAGAATTACAGGCAGCTAAAGAAAATTTTGAAAAATTGATTGAAGATCGTAAATATGAGTTGTGTTGATGCAAACGCATGCTCTGAGTTGTATATTACTCTGTACATATTAATAAAAATTTCAAGCTTGAAAAGCAAAATGTTACCAACTACGTCAAATAAGTATCTAATCTGTTTTCCATTCGAAAATATAAAGGATAAGCTAAAAAGTGAATAACTTACAAGTTGAAGATTTCCTTCAACATAGCCATAGTGTCTTCTGGAGACTTGACAGCATGACCAATAGTTCTGTCATCGGAATAAATTTCCCAATCGTTACCACCTTGGTAAGCCTTGTCACCGAAAAAGTGAATGGTCTCGAAACCTTCGTCCTCAACGTGTCTCAAACAGTAAGTCTTATCCCAACCTGTTGGGAAGACATCAAAAGAAATTTGACCACCAATGGAGTAAGTCAAGTCCAAGTCCTTAAAGTTTTCCTTCAAAGCTTCAACCATGTTGACTCTAACCTTGTTTGGAATATCGTATGCTTCGTACTTGTTTCTTTCTTCAGTGCTACAGTTTCTACCAACTGGGGAAACGTTGATCATACCATTTCTGAATTCAATGAAGGTACCTCTTCTGAATGGCAAGTCCAATTCTGATAAGTACTTTAAAATGAACTTTGAAAGTTCATTGTATCTCTCTTCACCGATCCAGTTAATGAATGATTGAGAAGCTAATTCTTGGCCCAACTTGTATGCAGTCAAACCGTTTTCAGAAAAGCAGTAGTCAAATTTAGACAAAACATCAGCACCCAATTGTTCAACTTGCTTGCTCAAGTCAGAACCACCAACAAACCCAATAACGCACTTCTTTCTCAATTCCTTGAGTAGTTCATCCATTTCTGGAGAGACGGTTAATCTAGCTGGGGTCAAAGTACCATCAACATCAAAAAGACACAAGGTCTTTGGTTGTTCTCTATCAGCAAAGGTGGACATTGTGTTTAGCTTTTGTTTGGAATGTTTTATTCTTTTCAAAAAACAAGACACGTAAATCAAAGAAAAACATGGGAACAAACCGCGTGGCAGAAACCCGAATTTTCATCTGCCATTTTTTATGACGTGAAAATAGTTTTGCTCATACGCTCATTTATACATCACACTATGTCTGATCTTCCTTGTAATCAACCCTTTTGGCTCTTTTGCTTCTCCTAATTGATACGTTCCCACCTTTTTTAGTTGCAGGGCCACGATACTCATCTTCGCCAGAACTCACAACTGTTTCAGAGTCTGATTCTTCATCATTTGTTGCCAACAGTTTTCGTTTGGATCTAAATTTTGCAATTGGGATCGTGTCCGTCTGTTGAGATGCCACTGCTTCTTCAATATTCTTAACATTCATTCGCTTTGGCTTGTTAGCATTGCCGGAGCTGTTCTCACTTCTCCATTTGGCCCGAATGATCAGTGCTGCTTCGTCGTTCGACTCAACTGGAAGGTAATCAATAGCTGACACTTCTAAACATGTTGCGTTTGTAAGAGCTCCATATAAATCTTTTGGTAGTTTGAGTTTATGAGTGTATGCTGAGAGAGTCCAATTTTTCAGCTTAGCCACCTCACCGATTGTCAATTGTACTAAATCTGACAGGAAAAACAATCGTCTATTGGTCATAGAGCTAGGATCTTCAGGCTCTGTCTCGTTACTAGTAACGTCATAGCATTGCTTGATTCTTTGGGATAGATAGTATAACATGGATACATTGTCATTGCTTCCAATGGAATTCAAGGTAAAGATTACGAAAGAGGATGCAAAAGAAACGAAATCCCTGAATAACTTATCCTTAGCCTCTCTCAAAGACAAAAGCTTTTCACTGTCATCAGTATCACATTCCTCTAAAGATTTCACTACTCGGCACGCTTCAATCCATTCCTCATAATAATCTTTAAATTCGAAATGGTTGTGCAGCATATGCAAAAATCTAACCCATGATTTTTCAAAAATGAGTTCCTTCTTTCCCTTTGAAAGTTGTTTACTGAAAGCTGCTTTAATCCATATTTTCATGTCAGAACGTAAAGGTATGGCAGGATCATGAGCAACAAAATAAGTCAGAGGTAAAAATTTATCGGAAATAGAGTTAGAGGTCAACAAAGCCTTCAAACTTTCCATACATCCTTCTCGCACATGAACATTAGAATCTTGAATGCAGATAATCAATCTTTGAATAATCGTTTCATTAACCAAATTGCTGAGGCTTTCGATCTTGCTCAATTCTAAAATTTGAAGATATGCCTCGAGTCTTAACCTTGCAGCAACTCTTTTTGGAGTATCATGGGTTTTGGTAATTTCACCGCCACGAATAATAATATTGGAAAGAAAAGTATGCAGTATATGTTTACCCATAGTTTCGATAATACTTGGGTCATCAGTTTCTACTGATAACCATTTGGAAAATATTTTAATAGCTAACAACTTTGAGTTGCATTCATACTCTGAATCACTATTGAATAATTCGTCCTCTTCAATCCATTCTTTCCCATCTTCTCTTAAATCATAGTTTTTAAATAAAATTTCATCTGTTAAGTATCTACCGATCTCTTTAGTGTCTTTTTCAACGGTCAGATAATCAAGAGAAAAGATTTCCCCTAAAGTAGCCAAGTGTGTGTTGACTTTTGAGGAGTCTCTTTGCATTGGCCAAATACGATTAAAAATTCGATGATAGTAAAGAGTTCTGTCACCGATTTTTAAACCATTTAATATTTGGATAGCAAATGGAGATTCTAAAGGAGTACCATCAGTAGCAATATTTTCCAACTTTTCGTAAAATTCATCACCTAAACAAATCTTATTGTAAAATGAATCTGAAAATTTGATAGCATAATTATAAATAGCCTTCAAATCTCTCCATCTTAAATTAGTTTTGGTGTCTTCAGTAACAAATTTAACCAAGTTTTCAATGTTATTTTTCAGTAGTATTGGATTAGTTTGCGAGATATTTTCTAATATAAGCAATGCTTTTTGATTGTAGGGAGATTCGCTATCCTTAGATATGTCTGCTATTAAAGAAACGTTACTGACGTTATACCAGATAGAAGAAGATCTTAATAGCAACAATTTCATTACCGTTTGCATTATTTCAGGGTTTATACTTTGTTCATTATCTATTTCGGTATTCTTTTGATAGGACAATTTTGTTAGCAATTCCTTCAACCCATTTGTAACAGTTTCATAATCTGAGGAGCTTGAGATACACAGAGTAAGAAGCCTGAAAAACCTTTTATTATTTAATTTGAAAAATCTAGTAAGATATAACGAAGCATCTAGTTTTACTGGAAACCTATTTGCAAGCCATTCAATGGCCTTTGTAAGCTTGCTCAGCAGTATCGTATCTTCAAAATCAAAATTGTGTTCTTCAATCAACAGTAATAACTGACTGAGAACTGTGTTTAGCTGCACTTGTCGCTTTATCATAGCAAAAAATGATGTTTGGGATTTTTGGGATAAAGAAGACACAAGTTGTAGTAGTCTGTTCACCCTTTTTTTTGGGGAACTTTCAAACGGTATTAATTTGTCGAACAGCATGAAATCAACATCAGCTTCAATATTTTTGTCGTTGATATAAACTAACTTTAAAATCACGTCAGGAATCCAGGATATCAAATGTTTCTGACTTTCATCGCACGTGTCAATTGTAATATTATAGATTGAACATAAAAACTTGATTGTTTCATGTCTCATCAAAGCATGTTTATCTCTAACGAGCTGTCCCATAAGTGACATCACGGACTCTGATGCAACTCTTTCAAGGAAAATAGAAGGTTTTAAATGACTTAGTTGGTATAGTGTAGCGAGCCTCACCTTTTCATCTGTGTCAATTAATGTCGTTGAGATGCTTGCTTGAAGTTTATCCTTCAAGTCAGCCCTTGCTTCAATTACTTTAGATAATTGATTTATCCAGGCCCTTCTAACACTAGAATTGACATCCAATGATTTTTTCAGCCAATGGCTGTAAACAACAGAATGGGCCGTTGCAAAATTCATGTTGTGTGATGTTATGGCTAAAATATGTCCAACTGTCTTGGTTGCAATTGTTCTGATCATTATGTCGTCGGCTTCTAGTTCATTTTCTAGTAAACCAGTCGCTGAGCTTAAGATGTCCGGAACATACCTCCATAACTCAATGATCAGTGTATGTATTTTGTTTAGTTGGATACGTTGCTCTTCATTAACTTCATTGTTATCTACGGCCGTTTGTTCTTCGTCAGAATCTGAATCTGAACCTGAGTCCAAGCTTTTCATTTTCGCAGCTTCATATAACAGGTCTGACAAAAGTTTGGTGACGTTTCTACTTAGCTTCTCAGAGTTTCTTTCACACAACTTAAGTGTGACTTCGAATCCCAAGACGGAAGTCTTTTCTCCTTTCCTGACTTTAGTATTAGCTAGAAATTTATTCATAATCATTTTCATAACCTTCATGCTTAATTCAACGGTAGGTTCTGAAACAACAACATCGAGAATAGACACAACATATGGTTGCATAATAGGTTCAAACTTTTCACTTCCTATGACAGAGTACAAGACTTCGAAAAGAGAATCGATCAACCTATCACTCTCACCAATTTCATTAATTAATGCAAAGATATCATAAGTGGCAGTCATTTTCAAAATGTGGACGTGCAATGAATAGTTTTTGGACTCGGGGCAAAGAAGACCTCTGAGTTGTGAAATTAGTAGCTTAAATATTGACTCCAGTTTGGACGCGTCATATGGAGCATTTGGAACGTATAAATGCAGAATATTAACTATGCAATAGGCGACACGTGCCTGTATATCTTCCTTGCTATGTTTGAGAAGCTTTTCGTTAGCTAAATCTTTCCTTATGCTGTCCAAAGATGCCAGTTCTGGGTCTTCAATGGAGTCGAGTTTCGAACGCAACGCGTCAAGTCTTGCTGTCAAAACACGGGTTGGGATGGGGTTTTTGGCCACTGAAATGATGGGATCTTTAAACTCAAACTTTTCTGGCATTTCTTTAATAGTGTTAAGACAAATAGAAAACCCAAAAGCTCTGATGAGCAATGCTTATAGAAGAAGTAAGTTAATCAAAGGTGTTGATAATACAGATAATTATTAATTTTTTCTTCACTCTTAAAATATTAAATAAACTAACCGTGTGCATGTTGAATATTAAAAAATTGGTTGGTGAGATCCGAACGATTGGATCATATGTGTCGCTGCAATCGCCAAATGGCCAGTTGACCAGCTCTAAACTTATCACTCAGATTTTGGTCCTTCAGATTGTATATTATGTAACTGCAATGATATTGATATCAATTACAGCGGTACTTTTGGGATACGATTACTCTTTCCATTGGCTCTTTTTATCATCAATGGTATCCATGGAAAATTCTTTGGGCGTTACATTAATGTTTTTATGGCTTTTGGATGCTTTAGTTTGCGTTATTTTTATCACATTTATTATCGGTAGATCGAAATTAGCTTGGGATTTTGCTATCACTATTCATTTGCTGAATTTGATCTTAGTAACAGTTATTAATGGTTTCCCAACAAATGGGTATTGGTGGCTGCTACAAATTACTAGTGCCACGCTGATGGTTGTGTTGGGAACGTATACTACACGTTGGAGAGAACTCAGAGATACTTTCTTTGAAGGATTGGCAGATCAAGAACTTGGACAAGCAAGGACTGATTTAGTTGCTGATATTGCAACAGATAGTATTCCATTGAAAGATATTTCAATATGATTTGACGTGATTCATTTTTTAGGTTGCCTTGTTTTATATGATAGTTTTTTTTTTATTTTGTGAATATTAGATGTCTTGTTTGTTCTTATATATAAATATATGCGGTTTAGTATACATTGTGCTATGCTGTACAAATGCAGAATTGCATTTTTTCCAATTTTCATTCGGTTTATTTTGATTTCAAAAATTCCAACAGTTCCTTTTTTCCTTTACGTTCCATTAACCTTTTAATCGCTAATAACTCACTGATATCGTCATTTGATAATTCTGCTGCGCCATCTTGAGCTTTGATTTCGTCACCAGTAACTGTTAGCAAATCATTAAGGCAGCGTTCTTTCAATTCGTGTGATATTATTGGTCGGGCACTTAATTTACTGAGACTTTCAACATATCCTTTTGTAGTCGATTCTAAACTTTTGAATAAAGAGACATTTTCTCTTTCTTCTTGTGTCTTTCTAATTTTTGCACCTTTCAAGAAATCTAAAACAATATCTTCTTCCTTGACCACATAAGTCACATTTCCTAACTGTACTTTTCTCTCTAATCCTCGAAACTGGTCTGATAACTGGTAAATGAGATCATTATTCCCGTCTTTGTATTGAAATAATCTGTCATCAACATTGATGATGTCAACATGTGCGTCAATAGGTATATCTGTTGCCTTGGTGCTATCAACCTCCACTGATGGCTGGTCCCTCATTTTCCGGCGTAATTTAACAATAGTGTCAGCGTGATTTGGACATTTCCATTTACTGCCCAGCATTTTGACGCTCGTCAATGGGGGTTCAAGGCAATCCAAATGCCATGATAAAGGGCAATAGTCACATTTCATCATATCTGAACTCCTAGGCTTTTTAGATTTTCCACAGCTATAACAAAGATATGGATTATCATTGGAATCATAAACTCCGTACAATGGATCATCAAGTTCCTTTATCAATTCTTTGTACGATTTTTGCTCTTTAAACGAATCATCTTCAAAGTCACCTATCTTATCAATAGATATTCCTTGGAATGCATCTATTATTTCTTTTGGTAATCTAAAAACGGTAGGATTTTCATAGTCAATATGTGACAATAATTTGCTCAAAATACCAACATTGATGTCAGGGACGGCACCTGTCTCAGAGGTGATCTTCTTGCCGTTGCATTCTTTGCAAAACCATCTTTCCGGCAAGTT
Source organism: Saturnispora serradocipensis (assembly GCA_030570415.1). Taxonomy (NCBI): domain Eukaryota; kingdom Fungi; phylum Ascomycota; class Pichiomycetes; order Pichiales; family Pichiaceae; genus Saturnispora; species Saturnispora serradocipensis. The sequence goes on along the minus strand of JAJLVS010000038.1, from coordinate 8,845 downwards.
TTTGGAATCAACTGGTGGGTTCAAGCAGTGAAAGTGAAATGAACGTGGACAAGTCTCACAACACAAAAACATTCCTGGTAAGCCACAACAGGAGCAAAAGTCCTGGTTGACATTAGTGGTTTCTTCCTCCTGGTTGTCAGATAACTCTGATTCGATTTCGTTGTGTTTTTGTGAAAGATCCGTTGATTTCTTCAAGGGTTTCGACTTTTTGACTGGCGACGTTTCCGATAACGATTTGGCACTTCTTGATGAGAGCTTGGGTATTTTGAGATACTGCTTTGGAGTTTCTTCTTTGGGGCCGTTGGTTTTGAATATTCCTGTAAGTTTTCCCTGCTTTAGGGACCGTCTTTCTGTACTCAGTTTGGTTTTGGTTTCAATGCTACTCAAACTCACAAGCTTCTTCTCGAGTTGATTAACCCTTTCCACCTCTTCATCGCAAACATTGCTGTCATAAAATCCTTTAGGTTTTGGGCCCCTTTTCTTTGCGTGAAATGAAAGCTCCCTTTTGGCGTTTATATTTGGCGGTTCTCCCAATGGCTGGCCGGTCACGATTGCACCATCACAGAGCGGCGGTTCAACAAAACTTAAAGAAGTCTCACCTTGTATGCAGCTTTTTGGTTCCTCATCTTCCGCCTTGGGTGACCTAGAGACTCTAGGTGTGGTTCTTTTGCCATTTATGTTTACAGGTGACGCTGATGATGATTTGTTGTTTTCACTCTCGTTTTCCTCTGGATTGTCCCCTAATTCGTCTCCAGACAATGACAACGATACTGTCAATGATTTAGTCGGTTTTGCTGACCTTGGTCGCCCTACACGACGTTTCACTTTTGTCTGTTGCAAATCACTGCCATTTGATCCTAAACCAGCTTTGCCCTCCCTGCTGGGCATCAATTTCACACGTTTCACTCCGCCACCAGTTTTACCAGCTGCTTCACCTCCGTCACCGTTTTCTGCCCTTTTTCTTCCCATGACTACTGATGATTTCTTATTTCCTATAATCACACACTTACTTTAACCTGGGTGTGATGAACCTTTTTCAGCGCAGTGCTTTTTCTTTCCTGAGACAACAACATTAAATATGTCGTGGCATACCGGTTTCTGGTCACATGACTCACAGCGGCTTTCCTATTTCAGTAATTTTTAGTGCGCGCTTAATTTGTCAGAGGTGACTTAGATACTATTCAAACGGTTTTCATAGAGCTTTTTAGAATAACTTCGTTTTTCCTAACGTCTCCTTTCATTTACGATGCTTAAGTCTATAATCCATCAAAGGGCCATGTCCATTTCTTCAACTGCTATACCTGCTAACAAGCTCAGGTTTGTGCCTACCAGTGGTACTTATCCGCAAGGTTACAAAGTTGGTTCAACTGCTACCCAGGTTAAGAAGACAGGAGCGGCAGACTTATCGATTTTAGTCTCTGAGACACCGGCGTCTGCAGCAGCTGTGTTTACTACAAATAAGTTTAAGGCGGCACCTGTGCTAGCAGATCAGGCAATCTTGAAAGCACACAGCGGAGCTGGTATCACATCGATTGTTGTCAACTCTGGATGTGCAAACGCTGTCACTGGTGCCGGTGGGCTCGAAGACGCTTACAAGATGACCAAAAAGGTTGATGCACTCGTCTCTCCTAACAATTCCTTCGAAACTCCAAAGACCCTCGTGATGTCCACTGGTGTTATTGGCCAAAGAGTACAGTTGGATAAGATCAACAGCGGTATTGACGAGCTCTTGACCAGCACTTCCAAACTAGGCTCCTCGCACGATCACTGGCTAGAGTGTGCCAAGGGTATTATGACCACTGACACGTTTCCAAAGCTCGTTTCTAAATCCTTTGTCTCCAATGGCATTGAATACAAGCTTGCAGGTCTCGCCAAAGGTGCAGGTATGATCTGTCCAAATATGGCCACCTTGCTTGGTTTTTTTGTCACAGATGCACCAGTGGAGCCGAAGACGCTTCAGAACATCCTCTCTGGTGCCGTCAACACGTCCTTCAACTGTATTTCCGTCGACGGTGACATGTCCACCAACGACACCATTTGCGCCATGGCTAACGGTGCTGCTGGTGGTGAAGCTATAACTGAGTCTAATCCTGGATATGCAGCTTTGAACGAAGCAATCACTGAGTTTGCCAAGGAGTTGGCCCAACTAGTGGTTAGAGACGGTGAGGGTGCTACTAAGTTCATCACTCTGAAGATCAAGAACGCAAAGACTTACGAAGATGCGAAGAGGGTTGCGAACTCGATCTCTAACTCTCCTTTGTTCAAGACAGCTATGTTTGGAAAGGACGCCAACTGGGGTCGTATTCTTTGTGCTACTGGGTACGCTGGAGCGGATGTCGTTCCTGAAAAGACCAACGTTTCCTTCATTCCAACTGACGGTTCGGCTGAATTAAAGTTACTTGTTAATGGTGAACCTGAGCTGGTTGACGAAGTCAGAGCAAGTGAAATTCTTGAGCATGAAGAGCTTGAGCTCAGCATTGATTTGGGAACTGATGGTGATGCCACCTGTGTCTTCTGGACTTGTGATCTGACCCACGATTACGTTACCATCAATGGTGACTATCGTTCCTGAAATTCCTTTTTAATTTTGTTAGACTTCCTTTTTCTTGAATATCATATATATTATAGAGCTATCCATTGATTTTAGGGCTGCTGTAGTCTTGTATACATGCCAGCGTAATACTAAAGTGATAGCAAGTGATATGCTGAGCACTTCCGTATGGGGAGATCTTTCAACGTGTCCAAAAGTTGAAAAATAGCGCCCGTTGAAAAATATAGATCGAAGCGGTCGACGACTGGAGATCTTCTACTAATTGAACAAACACGCAATCATGGCTACCCTTAACCTACCATCGTTTGACATTCCAGAAATGGAAGCACCAACTTCTAGAAAGTTTATCAAAATGCCAGATAACAAGGCTAGAGATCAAAAGGTGGGTGAAATCAAGGCTCAATTGAAAAAGGTTGACGCAGCAGTTGAAAAGGTGAGAGCAGACATCGAACTTGCTGTTACACCTAAGGAAGACATTGAAAAACGTAACGCTTTGTCCACTGAGTTGAAATCCATCATCAAGTCTCAAAACGAACTCAAGAAGAAGAAGCAAAGCGTCAATGAACAAATTAGAGCCACAGACGCCGTTATGAAGAGAAAAATCAACGAAATCCATGAGAAAACTTCAAAGCACAACTTCAAGACCGTTAAGGACATTGAAGAAAGAATCAGAAAGCTTGAATCAAACATCGAATCTGGTTCCTTAATGTTGGTTGAAGAAAAGAGAGCAATCAAGGAAATGTCCTCTTTGAACAAGCTTAAGAAAGACTTCCTCGGCTTTGAACAAACTCAAAAGTCTATTGATGCTGACAAAAGTAAGATTGCTGAACTGAAGGCTTCCCTTTCTTCTTACTCTAACAAGGAAATTCAAGCTAAGTTTGAAGAAATCACTACTGCACTGGACGCTTTAACCGAAAAGAACAAGGGTATTGACCAAAAGAGAAAGACCCTGTTTGATTCCAGATCCAAGCATTACAGTGAAAGAGACGCTTTGAGAGACGAGATGAGATCCATCTATGATGCATTCGATGTCAAGTTCAAAAAGTTCAAGGCTGACATGGATGAAGAAAGAAAGAGAAGAGAAAATGATGAAAAGGCCTACAACTTGTACCTCAAGAAGAAGGACTTGCTTGATGAAATCAAGGAAATTGCTGAGGAGGCACAGCAACCTGTTGATGCATCTGAAATTGCTGATATCAAGACATTGATTGCTAAGTTAGACACCTCTTCTGACTCTACCACTGAGAGCAGTGCTAATGCAGAATCTGATGATAAGTTTGAATTACCAGAAGGTGCTGAATTGATTAAAAAATCTGAAGAAGCATTTTTCTTAGGTACTGGTAAGTCCAAGAAGAAGAAGTCTAAGCAAAAGAAGTCTAAGACTGTTATTGATCCAGCATTTATCGGTTCCTTAGTTCAATTGGAAATTGCTGTTCCTTCTTCTGCTAGTGAAATTGACGAAACTGTTTCTGCTTTGAAGGAAAAGTTGACTTCCTTAGAAGCTTCCCAAGAAGAAAAGAACAAGGAACAAATTTCAAAGGCTCAAGCTAAAATTGATAAGTTAACTGACAAGATCACCAAATTAGATATCGAGATCACTGAAGAGTTAGAAAAGGAAAAGCAAAAGAAGGCCGAAGTTGAAGTTGAAGTTGAAGCTCAAGCTGAAAAGGTTCCAGAAGAAACCGAAGAATTCACTGAAAATTGAATTTCTCCACGTTTCAACCAATTGCGCACTTGGTACTATATCTATCTTTTCTTGATTAAGCCACATTTTTATTATTTTTGTTTAAAATTAAAAAAGTCCATCATATGTATATATATGTGAATAAACGTATGTACGTATTTTTACTGGTATGCGTATTTTATACACCGCTATTATTTCATTTCGCAAGTTGTTCCACCCAAAAATACATGTATTACAATTACTTTAAAAAATCTCTATTTATTTGTTTATCCATAAAATTATAGTGAATTTGACTATGTTCAATGAACGGAAGAACTTTATTCCCCGTTATATAAATGTAATTAATTAGCTTGTTCCATAATTTTTTTGGAGATGAACACCTCATCGCCAATTTCTTCTTCTCTTGGCACAGCAACGTTTCTCTTCCTTTTTCGGATGACATTCTCGATATATGCTTCACCTGCTTTATAACTTGAGCGGACCAAGGGACCAGATGCACAGTATAAGAATCCTAGATCAAGAGCAACATTTTTCCAATATTCAAACTTTTCAGGTCTCACGTATTCGACCACTTTCATATGTCTTTTAGTTGGGCGCATATATTGACCAAAGGTTACAACGTCAACATCATTAGCTCTCAAGTCTTTCAGAGTTTTCAAAACGTCATCGTCAGTTTCACCAAAACCTAACATTATTGAGGTTTTTGTGATCAAATGTGAATTATTCAGCTTGGCATTTCTGAGAATTTCAAGCGACTGTCTGTAAGTAGCACGACGATCTCTGATGTGAGGAGTCAATCTTTCCACTGTTTCTACATTATGGGCAAACACATCCAATGGTCCAGTTGATAACGTTTTCAGGTTTTGTAGTTCACCTCTGAAATCACCACTAAGCACTTCTACTAGAGTTTTTGGGGCCTTTTGCTTGATTTTCTCAACTGTTTCTCTCAAATGCGCAGCTCCTCCGTCGAGTAAATCATCACGATCAACTGTAGTTAAGACGACATACCCTAACCCCCATCTTCTGATGGCCTCAGCAGTGTTCTCTGGTTCGTTAGCATCCAATGGCCCCGGTGCTCTGTTGGTTTTGACGCTACAGAAACGACAGCCTCTGGTACATGTGTCACCCATTAACATGATTGTTGCCGTGGCCTCAGATTTCTTTCCGCCCCAACATTCACCCATGTTCGGACATTTGGCTTCTTCACAAACTGTGGAAAGTTTCAAGTCCTTAAGATCCTTTTTCACTTGGTGAAACGACTTACCCTTTGGAATAGGCACGCGTAACCATTTTGGCAAACGTGCTTCTGGATCTTCTCTTGCCAACTCTAATGGATCCTTGAGGATGTCTTTCGCCTTGCCTGTAACGAAATCTTCAAAGGAAGGACCTGTTGACAAAGAATAACGCGTTGGGCGACGACGTTTTGGTATTTCAGCAGCAGTGGCACTCCATGCACAACGTGAGCTACTCAAAGCACGAATAGCTACTTTCCTAGACAACATATCAACTACACAGCTGTAGAAATAGGCGTGATATTATTTGTTCAAAATTTTATTTGAAGCTTCCCCCTCTTGATAAAAGTTAAATTTGACTTCTTCTATCACGTGACCATTTTAAATACGAGGATGCATTACTATTAAAGATACAAAAAGATTGCTACTATAATATGCTTAGATTTGTCCTTCCTTAGCCAATTCTTCAACAATGGCGTCTTCAATGGTCTTGAGATCGGCGGTTTCAATTAATCTGATCTTTTTAGGCATAGTGGACAGCATTTTCAGTTCATCTGGCAAAACGTCCTTTTCGAAGGAATAGCCTTGGAAACCACTCAAAGCTTGGTTAACAACTTCAGAAAATTTGGCTGGATGGGCTGTTGAGAGAGAAATGTAGTGGGTATTTGGAGCATCCTTGGATTCAGACATTTTCTTTAAACAGGTAGAAATACCAACAGCTGAGTGAGGATCCAAAATGTACTTGTTAGAAGTTTCATCGTAAGTAGCCTTGATGGTTGAGATTGTTTCCTCGTTGGTGACGGCATCAGAATCCAAAATTTCTCTACAGGCATTGATTGTTTCTTGAGAAACTGAAAATTCACCCTTATTGGATGAAAGTTCGTCCATGAACCTGTTCATGATTTCACCCGTCTTCAGGTCATCATTACCACCGTCAGTTTTTCTGATCATGTACCAAAGGAATCTTTCAAAGTTAGATGAAACAACAATGTCCATAGCTGGAGAATATGTAGCCTTGACTGGTGCCTTGTCGTACTTGGCAGAGTTCAAGAATCTGTTCAAGATATCGTTTTCATTAGTTGCGGTAACAAACTTAGCAACTGGCAACCCCATTTGAGAGGCAAAGAAACCAGCAAGAATGTCACCGAAGTTACCAGATGGCACGACAAATTTAACTTGGAAGTCAGATGATCCAAGCTTTCTCTTCAATTGGAAGTAAGAGTGGAAGTAGTATGTAATTTGAGCCAAAATTCTAGCCCAGTTGATGGAGTTAACAGCACCAATGTGGTACTTTCCGTTGAAATCTTTATCGTTGAAGACTTGTTTAACGAGAGATTGACAGTCGTCGAAAGTACCCTTGACAGAGAAGGTGTGAATGTTAGCGTCAGTGACAGTGGTCATTTGCTCTTCTTGAAGTGGGGAAACTCTACCTGTTGGATACATGATGAAGACAGACACATCCTTCTTGTTTCTTAAACCATAGATAGCTGCGGAACCGGTATCACCAGATGTAGCACCAACAACGGTAATGATGTCTCTTTCTTCGTTCTCCTTCTTTCCAGCATTCTTTCTTTGTAAGAAGTATTCGAAAAGGTTACCAACAAACTGTAAAGCGACGTCCTTGAAAGCGTAAGTTGGACCATGGAAAAGTTCCAACAGGTGCAAGTTTTCTTTAGAGTCGATCTTGACCAAAGGAGTAACATCTTCAGCTCTGAAAGTAGAGTAAGACTTCTTAACAAGTTCCTTCAAATCTGCATCTGGAACTTCAGATTCCTTGATGTATAAACGCATGATGTTGAAAGCCAATTCTTGGAATGACAGGTTGGACCATGATTCAAGGAAATCCTTTGGGACTTGTGGGATATCGGAAGGAATGAAAAGACCACCATCCTTGGCTAGACCAGTCATAATAGCATCTTCAAATGAGACGGCTTGTTCAGTAGCTGAACGTGTGGATCTGTACACTTGTGACATTTTTCTTTGGATATTAAATGCTAATATGTTAACATGAGTCAGTTAAAAAAAAAATCTGAAAAAAATTTGGAAAATTTCCGTTAGAAATAAGATCTTGGTATAATCAAAGTAGTTCAACAAATACCTAATTTGCAGGTGATCAAAGTAAAAAAAAAAAGCTTTTGCAACAATGAAAGTTTGCTCTCCTAAATCAAAAAAAAAAGTGGATCATTCAAGGTCTTTTAGGACCTGATAAAATCATTTTCATTCTAAAGTGAGCTTAGCTCGAACCTGGCACCGAAAAACAAAAGAGTTGGCTTTGACCATTGAGCTAAAAATAATATTTGGCGCTTTTTCAAAGTAAGAACTACTAGTCACGTGAATAGGCTTCCCACTATAATTGTGAAATGAGCAATTGTCAAGATAGAGAATCAGCTGGTGTGAAATATATGACAGCATATATGTAATAACTATATTTTACAAGAAACCCTCATCAGGGTTTTGTGAGTAAATAGACGAGTGTCGTGATATAAATAGCATTTGAGAAGAGTTTACTTGAATCTTAACTGTTGCTTTATAAAACAGTCTGTATAGTTTTAAAATCTGTATTTGAAAGCTGGCAGATAACGAGAACTGTATCTGTTAAAAGATTAAATAGTATCTCCAATACAAATTTTTATTGAGCGAGCACCAGATGATCAGCAGACTAGATGTCAGATGTTTCCACATTTGGCGGATAAACAAAACAATATTAAAATGTCAAATTATGAATTAAATTAGGATAAATCTGTCAAAATAAGTGGTAATCAAGTATTGCTCAGTTATTATTTGAGATATTTAATGTGAAACATAAACAACAACATACATGTTGCTAATGTATGATCACTGATATGCAGTACATACTAAGTTAACCATGTAACACTCATAACACGTTAATGTACATAACAATGGAGAGTTACATGTAAGGTTAATGTATTAATACAATACATGCATATTGCATTAATACTTCTGAGCAACAGTATGCTTGAATCCATTCCGTTGCTATCATGTCTATTGGAGTAATCATAACTAATAGGTATTCCTCCAATAGAATGCAAGCAAATCATAACTTAAACTCTATTTATATAATCAATATTTTACTATAAAAGGAACTACAGTTTCCTCTTTATTTAATTATCTTTATATTATTTAAAATAACTAAGATATAGGTTTTTACAAAATCAAGTTGAACTTTATCTGAGACTTTAATTAATTAGCAAATTAAACCTTATCTGCTATCTCAAGCCAATACAAATTGGATTACCTGATTCGATTACATACAGTTACCTAAATTGTTGATCAGACAATAAGATGTCTTCTTTAAGAGTTATGCTCATGCATTAAATGCACTTCAACTCTGACCTACATTATCTGTTATCTAATTAG